>JAHBCN010002568.1:52500-89162 GCA_019359885.1 Listronotus oregonensis
TCAAAATATGGCTTTTCAAAGTTTAAAAAATTTGGCAACACCGCACCCGCTTCATTATATTGAGTCAAACGTCGAACGTATTGGCGAGGTTTTATATATTTACACATTTTTAAATAGATGCTTATTTGCATAAAAATTATTTCTTGTCACTTATTTTCATATTTAATTTAATTATTTAAAGTAAAAAACGATAAATTATTATTTGACCTATTTACTGATTTTTTTTGGACATTATGCAGCTCCGCAGTTCTTATGTAGCAGCCTCCCCTGCGTAAAAGGTGCGATTGTTTCTTTTCTTTTTACTTTATTTGTGGTTTTTATTTGTTATTTAAAAATAATTATACTTACCACAAAATTAAGCTAAATACCCATTTTAATAAAACAAATTATTATGTTTTAAAACAGCACTTTTTTATTTTGCTAGAAGAATAGAAAGTGTCTAATTATATAAAAAAAGAAACAGCTGTGAACTGTGGTATGTGATACGTTTACTTCGCGGCCTAATGAACTCGCACTAATACCGGGATTTTCTTCCGAAATTTCCAAAATTATTTTCTCTTGTTTTACAGTTATGTACCACCCAGGACTTTTCGGTTGCACAGATCCCGTTTTCAAAACTCTCTGGTACCGTTGTGGCAATCTTTTCCGAGACATTTGAGCTGCTAGATTAGCATTTTTGTTTATCTCGCGGTAAATTTCTAACATTTTGGGATATTTCCGATTGCACAATGCACGACTGACTTGATGGACTTTACGCTAGAGGTAACGCTGTTGCCAATTGTTTTTTAAATTTTTAACTGGGGGAAGCATTATTTTTATACTTTCTATTTACAGACCTCCAAAGGAAAAGCCGAACTATTTGCCAAACAATTTGCTGCCAATTCTACGCTTGATCCTCCTATTGATCTTCCTCTTCCAACAGTTGTCCCTGTTTCTCATAAAATGTCCGATATAATTTTTAAAGTCAAACAGATCAAGCGTATTCTTTCTTCTCTTAATACTAAAAAATCGTCTGGGCTGGATGGCATACCAGCAATCGTCTTAAAAAATGTGCTCCCGAGCTTGCACCCTCTTAACTCGCCTCTTTCGAATCTCTTACGACACGGGTATTTTCCGGAGAGGTGGAAAGCTGCACGTGTGCAACCTGTCCCCAAAAAAGGATCCAAAAGTCTCCCGTCTAACATAGACCTCATCTCTTCTCTTTGAGTTGTTTGCAAGGTAATGGAAAAATTCATTAATTCCCAAATCTTAAAGTATCTGGAAAACATAAGATCTTACATGATAGACAATATGGATTCCGTCCCAGTAGATCCACAGCTGATCTTCTTTCCTTTGTCTCACACAACTGGAACAAGTCCCTTGAGTTTCTTGGTGAATCCTAGATCGTTGCTCTTGACATATCCAAAGCTTCGATCAGGTCTGGCATGATGGGCTTCTTAACAAACTTCCTTCTACGGTCTTCCACCTAAGCTTTGCTCTTGGCTTTCCAGTTTCCTTTCTAATCGACGTATATCAGTAGTGTAGATGATCATTCCTCCAGCTTCTACCAAATTAATGCTGGGGTGCCCCAGGCTCAGTGCTGGCACCCACGCTGTTTCTTCTACACATTAACGACCTTCTCTCTTCCACAATCAATCCCATTCATAGTTTTGCTGACGATAGTATCCTCCACTCTAGTATTCAATTTCTTAAGCCACCGTGTAATTCTGATTTTGAAAACAAGCGCAGGTCAATGCTTATATCTCTTTCACAAGACCTCCAACTTATCTTGGATTGGGGCGCCAAAAATCGTGTTCAGTTTAATGCCTCAAAAACACAGTCATGTTCGCTGTCGAGAAAAAAGTCTGCGAATGCTCATCCCTTACATATGAGCGGCCAAGATCTGCAGAACAAAGAGTCGTTTAATCTAGTTGGCGTTACTTTTGAGAATAACCTCAACTGGCACAAACACATTTCATCCATAGCTTCGGCAGCTTCAAAAAGATTGATTCTCTTTCGAGCCAGAAAATATTTCTCTTCTTCCAATCTGTACACTCTGTATGTATCCCAAATCAGACACTCTTGGAATATTGTTCTCATGTCTGGGGAATGGCGTCCCTCAACACTTAGCATTCTGGACTCCATTCAAAAAGAGCTGTTCGTCTTATTAATGATCCAACGCTCACAGAAAGGCTTCCTCTTCTTGCCCATCGTCGACTGTAGGGATTGTCGCTCTTCTATAGGTATTTTCAGGTTCTGCTCGAGAAATTGGCCAGTATTATTCCTTCTCTGGCAGCTCCCAACAGAGCAACACGATGCAATTTTTGACCTTTACAGTTCAGTAGAGAGGCCCTGAACTTCCTGTTTTTTATTTTTATTCCAGAGTTCAAAATAGGAATTTTCTGCCCAATTTTTCCTTCTCCTCCTAATTTAAAAATTAAATCCCTGTGAACAACCTCTCACCATAAGACACCAAAACCGGTACGTTGCCTTCAGGCACAGCCTTAAACTTTGTGACTTGTTTTAAGCTCCACTATCGCCCAATAAAATCGTGAGCAACATACTTTTTATATCTTGTATAGATTTTTCAAAAATAATTCGATTTAGGAAAAAAGTTTCAAACCCAGTTTTTTAAATAAGAAACAATACTTTTTTTATTAAATGAAGAGTAGCAGACGTTTCAAAAGTTTAAGAGAATATTAAAAATAAAAAAGTTTGTTTAACTTTTTTTTGTTCAAAATTAAGAAACATAAACTATAAAATCAATAGGTGAGTTATTTGGAAGTGAATATCAACGGCAAATTCTTTTTCTGTGTTATTATTTAAATTAGAGCAATTTTAATAATATCATAAAGACTTTTACAACTGCCTCCATATCCATAACTGAATGATCTGAATTGAAGTTTAAGTATTTGTTTGAATACCGGGTGGTGCGTCGCCGAGCGGAACATAGGAAATCCCATGTAACTTTTAAGGGGGTTAATTATTAGCTTCCCTGTACATTTTACCAAAAAAATGGGGGATAACTTTTTGAAGAGACCAATCTGACAAACCTTCGTGCTAAGTTTCATAAAATTTTAATAAGCGAAAATAAAATTATTCCATTAAATGTAATTGCAAAATTACCAAATTTTCGGTTCAGGTAAAACCAAACACCAACCAGCATCAAACAATTTATTATAAGGCTTTGTCAAATCTGACGTACAGCCGAATACAAGGAATGTTGTTTTTTCCGTTTTATCAATCTTACAACCATTACATTCAAAGTAAAAGACACGTTAACATTATTTTACATCAAACCTTTTATTAAATTTATCAATTAAGTTTAACTAATAACAATTATTACTATCGATCGTTAAAAAAATAATTTTATCATAACAGAATTTAATTAAACCAATAGCAGTATCTGAAATTTTTAAATATATTTTCCTATCAAGCCTATCTGGCCCATTTCAAGCATTAAACGTATTGTCAGTAAATTCGAGTCGAAAGCCATCGCAATAAATAATTGTAAATGTTTAACTTAGAAGATTGAAAATAGATCGGAAAAAAGAGAGAACTAAACTTTTAACATTTTACTAGGTGTGAAAAATAAAATAAAATACAATAACTTTTTTAAAAATAATAAGAATTACATAAAAACATTAATTAATTAAATGATCAAACAACCCCACATTAACAGCTAAACAATATCCCAACCAATCATAAAATTCATTTCTAACGTTGCTAAGTTGAAATTGCAAAATTTTATTACATTCTAACGAAATAGCGTTTTGTAGCTGGTTTAGATTCTCAAATTTTACACTTTTATAAATGACACTTTTTAAGTGACCACACAGAAAGAAGTCATTCGGTAAAAGATCAGGTGACCAGGCTGGCCAAAGTATCCGGTACCGTGGACCAATAATATTGCCGTTAAAGCCTTTTCCAGGTACTCTCTAACCATACGGGCATTATGGGCGGGGCAACCATTCATTTAGTACCAGATCATTTGATCTTTCCGAAAACTTTCCAAGGCGGGTCCAATTTGATTTTGAAATAAGTCCAAATAGGTTTCTGCTGTCAGGTTATAGTCCATAAAAAGGGTCCAATGATATGGTGTCCGATAATTCCCACGAATACATTCGTTTTTTCGGGATATTGTGTTCGAGTATGAACAAAGCGATGTTCATTTTCTTGGCTCCAATACCGGCAATTCTAAACATTTGATTCATTGTTAAAGGTGAATGTACTTTCATAGGTAAAACAAATATTTCTTAAAAAATTCCTATCGTTATTTGCTCCTTCCATCATTTTAAAACAAAATGACATTCTTTGCTCTTTATTTAATTCCTGCAGCTCTTCATGTTTTTCAAACTTGAACGAAGAATATTTGTGTTTTTTCAAAGTGCGTAATACCGTTTGATGTTTATTTACCTCTTGCCCAAGCACCCTACTAACATTTTTGTTTTTCTTTACACTCAGTAGAATATTAAGATCTCTGTTCTTTCTTTCTTCGACTCTATTTATGATATCCTGAGTTAAACATTTACAATTATTTATTACAGTACCTTTGGACTCGAACTTACTGACAATACGTTTAATAGTTAGAATGGACGAAATGGGTTTGATGGGGAAATAAACTGAAAACATTTCAGATACAGCTCTAAAACTGTTTCCCGCATAATACCACTTAATATATCAATTAAATAATTATTAGTTTTTTCAAATACCGACTGTCACTGATTTATTGACATTTTTCCTCATGTCAATAAATCAGTTATAATATGTTTCCAATGTCAGGAGAATGAGTTGGGGACCTTTAAATATAATTTTTTTTTTCAAAATTTTTTCTTTTTTAAAATTTTTTTTTCAAATTTTTCAAAAAAAAAAAAAAAAATCCAATTTTCACTCTGTAACGTTTTTCAAACAAAACATTTTTTCAAATTTTTCATAGTTCATTATAATTTACGTTCCTGTTTAGAAGTAAGAATATCTCAGTTATATTAAAAGTTTTAAAATAAAATATTTGAATCTGATTTCTTGAACGCGCCCCCCGTTTTTTCAAAAATATTTTCACATTTTCATAATTTACTACAAATTACGATCCTATTCAGAAGCAAAGTTTTTTCTTAATTATATTAAAGTTATAACAAATAATCATTACTTAAAATTGTATTTTGATTCCATTTCTCTAACACAGCCTTTAAACATAATAATTTTACAGTTCTTAACAACGACACTCTAAACAACCTCGGAGTAGTACATCCTTTTCTATACCCTTTAAAATGGTTCTCTATCCTTTTTTATACGTCAGTACAACTGGTTCCTAACCTAACATAATCACATGTTCGTCTTTCCACAAAATGGTATAGTTTTTTAAATTTCACCCTTTAATAAGGGAAAATGTAACAAATATTAATGTTGTTTGTCTTTTATTTTAATTTGTGTAATAATGTGATATTTTATTGAAGCCCTCTAAATGTTTTGTTGGCTCAAATTTGCTGCGGCTCCTGCTTGACGACGAGTAAGTTTTGAACTCTTCTTTTCTTTTGCTTTTTCTTTTCCATACCAAGTCTACTAAATTCATCACTTCACATTGATTTACTATATTTAATGTTTAATTTCACGTAAAATAAATTTTAAAATATAAAAAAAAAAAAAAATTCACTAAAATACAGTTTTTTTGAAAATTTCCCTTAAAATATTTTAACAAAATTTTTCAATCTTTCTTTTAAAGTTCATTTCTTGCTTGTAGATAGCACTGATGATGGTTTTACCGAAAGCGCTCTGCTAGGATTTTTTAATAAAAATTTGCACAAAATACAAAGTCTCTTCATTACCTAAATTCTTACGTGCACACAGCCACAACCAAGTTTCATTTTTCCTCATGTCAGAAGCAATATTCATTTTACTGGTGTCTGTTTGGTTTTACCTGAACCAAAAATTGGTAATTTTGCAATTTCATTTAATTGACTAATTTAAGATTCGCTTATTAATTTTTTTTTAAACGTGGCATAAGGGCTTGTCAGATTGGTCCCTTCAAAAATTATCTTACATTTTTTTCTGTTTAATGTACCGGGTGTTCCACTAAGAGAGGTAGTCGGCTATATCTCAGAAACTACTAATAGTATAACTTTCGGGATTTTTTTTTAAATAAAAGTGACCAAGAGAAATGCTGAAATTATTTATCTTGATGACCTAGGGGCGTAGGGTAACGTCAAAACATAAAAATATCATTTCTCAAAAAAATATTAAATAAAGTGTATTAATAAATGGTACTAGTTTAATACTTAATGTTTTCTAAACAAAGAAGCTTCAGGTATATTTTGTCAGTTCTAAAATAAAGTGGTGGGGGAAGGTTAAAGTCTAATTTAGAAAAGTGCTAATAACTCCGGATTGCTTTTAACCGAATTTAGTGAACTTGTCTCGTTTAGAAGAGCATTTTAATCATTATTTTTAGGTGTATAAACTATAGCTAACTTATTCAAAACGCCGCTAGAGGGCGTCAAGGTAAAAACTAACCTATTTTACGAATTTTTTGAAAAATTAAAATACAATAATATATCTTTTACATATTTAGATGGAAAAAAATCCTAACAAACGGGAAAAACCGCAATTTAATATCTTTTTAAACCAAATATTAGCAAAAATATAAATACGACATAGAGACGTAACGCATTTAAGGACACGATGTTTTCTACTAGGCCGATTTATTTAGGTAAAAATTAAATTTATAAATTTTTACAAAATCTAACGACATACTTCGTAATTTTTACTTATTTTAACCCATTTAACTATATTAGACAACATTCGATAATTACCAACCTATAACTGTAATAATCCATCGAGCGTAGTCCTTATCAAGTTAGCTCTGAAAATAAAAGGATGCTAAAATATCAAAAATCCAACAATTTTTATTTCAAAATATTATTTTTAGTGTTTTGCTATTGTGTTTTTAAAAAATGCCTTTGTTGCTTGAAGAAGCAGTTGATATTATTGCTATTTATTTTGAGTGTCTGCAAAATGCGACAATAGCTGCAAGGCTGTATGTATTGAGATATCCTCAGAGAGACCGGTACGGCAGCGGCAGCAGAATATTCACTTGTTTAGCAAATCGCTTTTGTACCACGGGAAGTGTTCTTCGCCCCTTACACCGCAGACTCCGTAGAACTAAGGATATTGTCATCAAAGTTTTTGCTTATGTAGAGTTTAATTCTCAAGCAACAAAGGCATTTTTAAACAACACAATAGCACAAAAGTAAAAATAATATTTTGAAATAAAAATAGTTGGATTTTTGACATTTCAGCATCCTTTTGTTTTCAAAGCTAACTTGATAAGGACCACGGTCGATGGATTATTACAGTTATAGGTTGGTAATTATCTAATGTTGTCTAATATCGTTAAATGGGTTAAAATTAGTAAAAATCATGCAGTATGTCATTGGATTTTGTAAAAATTTGTAAATTTAATTTTTACCTAAAGAAATCGGCCCAATAGAAAACATTGTGTCGTTAAATGCGTTACGTCTCTATGTCGTATTTATATTTTTGCTAATATATTCGGTTTGAAAAGAGATATTAAATTGCGGTTTTTGCCGTTTTGTTGGGATTTTTTTCTATATCTAAATATGTAAAAGGGTATATATCATTGTATTTAAAATTTTAAAAAAATTTCGTAAAATAAGTTAGTTTTTACCTTGACGCCCTCTAGCGGCGTTTGTGAGATAAGTGTAGCAATAGTTTATACACCTGAAAATAATGCTTCAAATGCTCTTCTAAACGAGACCAAGTTTACTAAATTCGGTTAAAGCAAACCGGAGTTATTAGCACTTTTCTAAATTAAACTTTAACCTTCCCCCACCACTTTAATTTAGAACTGACAAAAATTACACCTGAAGCTTCTTTGTTTAGAAAACATTAAAGAATAAAATAGTAGCACTTATTGATACAATTTTTTTGATATTTTTTTGAGAAATGTATATTTTTATGTTTTGATGTTACCCTTACGCCCCCTAGCGACCATCCCACAGACTTGAAAATAATTTCCAGCAATTTCTCTTGGTCACTTTTATCTAAAATTTTTTTTCCCGAAAGTTATACTATTAGTAGTTTCTGAGATATAGCCGACTACCTCTCTTAGTGGAACACCCGGTACAAGGGAGCCAATAATTGACATGGGATTTCCTATGTTTTGCTCGGCGACGCACCACCCACCTACATAAGGTTATCTCCAATTTTAAAATAACTATTAAAAAACCAGGAAATTAATAAAGGAAAGCTAAGTAAGCACAATAAGGGTTGACATTATTAATCGCCAACTATTGCTTGAGTTAGTTTTATTATCCTTTTGGCGATCCTTTTGTTAAAAAATGATAAACATTATTATTTTTTCTAATTTTTTTTCGGGATAAATTTAAGCTTTAGGCAAAGAATTAACAGATGCTCTAATAACTGTTATTAAAAGGATAAGAAAATAGACCAAATAGTTTTGTGCATTTTTAGTTGCCTATACTATAATTGTTTATTAATAGAAAATCATGCATTAATGGGGTCTAATAATAAATCGTTTTGTAAACGTTAACAATATTCATAAATAAACAATTACCGAAAAAATACATACATAAATCAGTAACATTTATATAAATAACTTAATTATAAATTATTTTAAAAAGTAAAATAAAAGTTTAAAACTCGCTTACCCTAAATTAACACTCTTAATTGAATTATTTTACAATACCATAAAAATTTAAAAGGCCCTTAACCCAATTAAACATAGAAATTCTTCCTCCTTTAAAAACAGCAATAAATAATTGAAATCTCTCGATGAGGATAACAATGGCAAGACATTTTTTCCAGAGATATAAGGGTGAATTCGGTAATTAAATTTTTCAGCCCTCTGTTCTTAAGATAAAAATACTTGTTAATGAATAAGAGGAGGGCTCATTTTTATGGTGGTTATTTTTTATGGGGAATGTTAAATAGGGGAAAAATTGTTTAGTGCATGTCTTACAGAAAAAGAGATATTAAGTAAAATTTTGATATAATGCAAGATATTTAAACAGTGAATTTACACATTAATATTATGTGAGCAATTAATTAGCAAAATAGAAGTGTTATTATGGGAAATGTTAGATAGGGAAATATTTATTTACATTAAAAGTGCGTTTATACACATGCTTACGACAACAAGTCTGAATTATTAGAATTACGAGATCATAGACCGAGTTGTTTTAATCATACGAGTGTTGTAGTCATGTCTAAATGCGCGTGTTATGTACCACGCTTTATCTACAAGCAAAAAATTAAAAAAAAATTTTTTATTTTTAAGCTGCCACCTTTAACACCTTTAACCATAACATATCTAACACTTTTTTAATTCTAACTATGGAAAATTGTTACGTGCTCCAGATCATAGTTACAAAAGTTGTACCAAGTAGGAATTTTTTTTTCCGAGAAATCAGTTTGTTTTGTCAAGTAAACGCGAGTACTTTTTGCACTGGCGATTTACTAGAGTTTTTTCACTGGCCAAATGTCGTAGCAATGACCTGTTTTCTACTGGCAAAACTCTTACCTAGACAAAACCATCATGGTGGTTTCTTGGCGGCAAAACTTTGTTAGGTTAAAAAAACAACTATTGTGAGTCTGACAAGTAGTTCAGTAAATAAAGGGACAAATCTGTAAATAAATCTGTACAGTTTTTCCTTGTGGCGCAATTCTTAGGTCCTCGGGGATGCTTTCAAGCGAAAAAAAAGTTTATTAACATTAATAGGTGTGAAAGGGCTAAAAATGACCACTCGAGGTCCAAAAATGGGTTTCCCGCTAATATCTGCCAAAATATGCGAATTGCAGAATTTTTGTTAAAACAAAAAATTAAGATTGCCTTGTAATCTACAAAAATGTTTAGTATTTTTTTTTCTTTTAAATTGACAGTTTTCGAGATTACGGAACCCAAAGGTCCTCTCATTTTAGCTGCCGCTCAACCGCTAAAGAGCCGCTATCTGCATGGATTGATTCACTTATAGGCGAACGGACGAATTGTTCCATTACTTGGGCAATGATGTACATTTTTTAATTATTCAAAGTTCATCGGAATGGGCAAACCCGTACCTATTCATTGCATATGAGTTTGGGTCCATTCTGATTTTTCTAGAATATTAAAAAAAACGGTCAATGTTTTTTTTTCACAATATTTTGAGAGTATCTCATTAATTTATTGATATTTTTTGAAGTGTTCAATGATCCCAGAAAAGTTTCTTTACCATCTTTCTTGCGTTTTGATAAAAAATTGTTTTGCCCCTCTGCATTTTTTAGCCGTTTTCGGAGTTCTAAAAAATCTGTATGTTATGGATTTTTCGACAGTCGTTTTTGCCAAAAATATTGGTGTTACGACCAAAATAGTAAGGACCATTTTTGTAGATTTCAAGGTGATCTTCATTTTTTGTTTATACAAAATTTTCTAATTCGCATATTTTGGCAGATATTCGCGGGAAACTTATTTTTGGGACTTTGGGGGGCCATTTTCAGCGGGTTCCCACGTTGGAATCGTGATAAACTTTATCTCGCTTCTTAGGTCTTCGCATCGGCGAAGACCTAAGAAGTGCTTCACAAATAAAAACTGTACATTTACAGCTTTAAGTACTTCAGTTACTGGACTAAAGTCTGACAATAAACAAAGTAATTCTAGTTAAAATTTGCTCGTTTTCTTGTGAAATAGTCTTGTCGAATATCATTTAAAAAAACTTATCTGGTCAAAATATGTCTCTTGTTTCATTCAGGTGTGTTGCTTTTATAGCAATTTTGTCCATGACATTTTTTATAAAACCACTCGCCTGACGACTCGTGGTTGTTTTGTAAATGCCATTCAAATTGACTATGGACCAACTTTTATACAATCAAAATATTTTGCCGAATTTTTTTCTCTTATGATATTATATACGGAAAATCTACTTAAAAATTACAATGTGCGATTCAATCTTTTTAGACATAGAAGTTGCTTCATTACGTGTTACGAAATCGTAATTGCCTGAAAAGTCACTAACCACAACCATTTTTTGATATGGTGTAATGGCAAAAAGGTGAAAAATCAAGACAAATAAAAAGATAAGTAACATGCCAGCTCCAGTGCGAGTCAAATCAGTCAATAGCTTAATCCATTACAGGTACACCTTTACTAATCTATATATATATATATATATATATATATATATATATATATATATATATATATATATATATATATATATATACATATATATATATATATATATATATATATATATATATATATATATATATATATATATATATATATATATATATATATATATATATATATATTTTTTTTTTTTTTTTTAATTAATTATATATATATATATATATATATATATATATATATATATATATATATATATATATATATATATATATATATATATATAAATGCTCTTCCAAAATTTTTCTGGTTTTCTTGAGGATAAGGTCAGGCTATATAAAAACAGTTGCTTACTAAGCAATTTTCATATAATTTTGTCAATTACATTTCGGCCTGGAAGGGCCTTCATCAGGTATATATGTTTTTATAATAATAAAAAATCAATCTGCAATACAAAAAATTTTTTTTATTGAAATTTCACCTATATAATATATTAAAATTTTAAATCTTACCTTAAAACTAAGGGGCTTCCCAAAAAACACTCATTTCTGTTTGAAAACATTTAGCACTTAAAATGACAAAAAACACTCAACATTCAACACAAATAAATACAATAAACGGTCTTGTTTCAAACTAACTATTTATTTTTTTTTTAAATTTTCATTTATTTTTTGGTAGTTAATAGAACTACTAGCACCATCTTACCATTTTACCAAAAGAATAAATATGTGTTTAATATCAAAAATGTAAAAAACTGTAAAATATATTTTAAAATAGCAGTGAGGTAGAGTTCTTTGTATATAGAAATAATATAGAAATTTGTTTTATTTTTATGTAGGTTCTTGGGGTAATAGTAAAAGATAAATATATATATTTTTTTTAAAATTTAATAACCGTGTTTTTTTAAATTTTATATCTAAAAATTATTATATACTGGGTTATGTTGTTGTGTAATTTTTTTTAATTATTAATTATTAATGAGATTGCAATAATGCATACTTAAATTCTTTGTGTCTGCCTTTTTTGTGTTTATTGCTTTTTTGTTTTTGAATAAAGACCATTTCTAAGAATTCTCTTTTCTGTGTATTTGTTTCTGTTTTCAAAATTTTTGTATTTTCAAAATAAAAAAGTGTGTTTTTTTTTCGGTGGAGGGGTTTTTTGTTAGAGCGGTTTTGTTGCGTTTGTCGTTTTTGACTATTTAGTTTTTTTAAATTTGGCTTGTTTGTCCTATGTAAACGTTATCACAGTCCTTAAGGAATTTTCATATATAATATGGCTTTTTTGTTTTTTTTCAATTTTGCTCTTGAGATTTGAAAGATAATTTTTTAAGTAAATTATGGCCCTTATGGCAAACGGTAATATTTTCTTTTTAAAAATATTTTGAATATTTTCAGAGAGTTTAGGAATGTATGGTAAGGGATAGATATATTTTTTTATTATTATTGTTTTTTCCTGCCGTTTCTGGAATTTGTTTGAATTATAAAATTTGTGAATTCTTTCTTTAAAAATTGAGCTAATTAAATTATTAGGGTAGTTATTAAGTTTAAGGGCTTTTTTGCTTTAGTTATTGCTTTTTTCGATATGGTGGGTCACTAAATATATCGCTCTATCTGCAAGGCCAATTACAACTGACTTTTTTGAGAGAATGGGTGTTGAGAATTAAAGTTTAGATACCTCGAAGACCAGGTGTCTTTTGTGTACCATTTCGTTTCAATTGGGGTGTTCTTGTTATGTAGTGTTAGGTCTAAAAAATTAATTTTTTTTATGGTTTTCGATTTCACTTGTAATTGTAATTTTTGTGATAGCCGTTAAAACAGTTTAAAACATAATCTATTTTATCTTGAGGTACAGCTGTTATGCAGTCGTCCACGTAGCGAAAAAAGAAAGGTAGAGTAAAATTTGGTTTTGAAATAACTGTCTCTTCTAGATCTTCTAGTACAAGCTGGGCAATTACACTTGAAATAGAAGAACCCATTGCACATCCTCAAATTTGTTTATAGAATTGTTGGTTATAAAGAAAATAGGTAGAGTTGAGTGTAGTTTCAATGGCTTCAAGAAATTCATTGATTGGAATGTCAGTGTATGGTTTAACTTTATTCCATTTTTTTTTAATTATGTTTTTGCTAACTTTGTGGGGATGTTTGTATATAGTGATACGACATCAAGTGATATAAGTAGATAATTTTAGGTAAAATAATAGATTTTATCTTTTCTTTGAAATGCCAAGAATCTTTTAATGTAATATTTGTTTTGATTTACTATGTTGTTTAAAATATTTTTTGAATTTGTAAATTTTCTTCGGGGATTGGATGCATGAAACGATGGGTCTTAGTGGTATTCCTTGTTTGTGGAGCTTTGGGAGTCCGTAGATTCTCGGTGGATGGGCATTATGTATTTTAAGTTTTTTGCCGTATCAGGAGAGATATATGTTTTGTTTCCATCAGTTATTATTTCGTTGTTAGCTTTTGATAAATATTTGTGGGGTCGTTAGGTATTTTTTTATAAATGGTGTTATCTTGAAGAAGATCGTTCATTTTTCTATCGTAGTCGGTCGATTGCATAATTACTGTTTTATTTGATTTATCTGGTTTCCAGGATTTTAAGGTCTGGATGATTTTTTATAAATAACTTTGTTTTTTGACTTTAGACTAAAATTTTTTGATGATTTTTTAAACCTTTTTTTTTTATTAATATTTAATAAAAAAATCCAATTAGGTTTGACTTTTTTTTGGGATTGGACTTTTTAAAGGTTTAAATAACGAGTTTACTAAATTATGTGCTTTTTGACAAACAACCACGTTATACTTGGAAAGAATGTGTTTTATTTTTGTGAAAGACCATCAATATAGGGCCCTAGCAATGTATTTGTTTTCTTCTTTGTTCATATCTTTCGGAGTTTTTGAATTTTTGTAAAATAAATATGTTCTTTGGTTGATAACCCTAGATATGGTGTTTTTCGGGGTAGTGGTTGTTTACTAATTCTTTACTTTTTGTAAAATTTCTGGTCGATATTCCGCGAAGTTAACCGGCTCTTGGTTGGCCTATTATAACATATTTCTTTGATTTTTGAATATTAAGAATTAAAAAATTGAGATAACGACCAGACCACGTATCTTTGGTATACCATTTAATTTTAAGTGTTTGTTGTTTATTATCTCTTATTATTGTAAAAAATATAGAAAATTTATTTGGTTGTTTTCTGTTTTTATTGGGAATTTAATTGGGATGGAAGTTATTAAATGCATTTAATATATCGTTAACCTTATCTTGTGGCACTGCTGTTAAACAGTCATCGACAAACCTTTTAGAGAAAATTTTTAAAGTCTAGGTTTTTAATTACATTTTTTCCAAATGTTCCATCACGAGCTGTGCCCACTGTAGAAGAAATGGGCGAACCCATTGCACAACCATTTAATTGTTGGAAAAAGTATTTTTCATATTGAAAATAATTATTATTTAAAAAAAAAAGGTTTGTGCCTTTGATAAAATCATTTAGGTTAAGTGATGTATGTTCTTTTAAAAAAATTCAATTTTTGGGTTATTATTTTGAAACAAGGGTTGTTCGGAAATTGGTATATAAAGATTCACATCAAAGAATATTGGGGAATAGTTATTAGGTATATCAACGGTATCAATAAACTGTTTAAAATGAAAGAGTCTTTAATATAATAATCCCTTTTGTCCGCAAATTTTGGATAAACAGTTGGAAAGATATTTAGATATTTTTGTAAAACGGCGATTGGATACAGGAAACTATTGGTCTTAGAGGTTGCCTGTTTTTTTGTAATTTCAAGGCCGTATATTTTGGGAGCTACCGCGTTTTGAATCATAAGATCTTTGGCCTCACATTCTGAAAGAACTTTTTTTTTCAGAAGCTTTTTAATAAAATTATTATTTTTGACTTGAAAGGAATTTGGACTATCTGTTCTTAATTTTTTATAGGTGGTTTGTATCATTAAGAAGGTTATTCATTTTGCGTCATAATCTACCGAATTCATTATGACAGTTTTATTCGCTTTATCAGATTTGGGTTTTAATTTGAGGATTTTGTTTTGTAAAATGTTTTGCTTTTTGAATTTCTTTTAATATCTTTTTGAAATGGTGTGATTTTATTTTTTTTGTGTTTAACTTTTAACTGATGATTTGTCACAACGTTTACGATGTTTGCATGGATTGATTCTTTAATTTCATTTGGTTTGTCGTTAATAACGCTTTCAACACTAGCAATGTAATCAATAGTTGGTAATTGTTTGTCATCGTCAAGGTAAAGAAAATTTTTCACCTAAAGCTAAAACTTCCGCTACATCGTTTGGAATTTCAGTATCTGAGATATTATGTATCCATTTTTCTGTATTAATTTTAACACTTTTAGGGGTTTGTGTTAAAGTTTATTTTTTTTTTTTAGATTTTTGATTTTATATAAGCAAATGTTTTCATATTTATTATTTTCAAAATTTTTAAAATCGTTTAGAATATTCTCGGGTATACTTGATGACACGAAAACTAACTGTCGGTTAATAGCTGTGTTTATTTCATTTATATTTTTTGTTGTTTCTGTTATAGTAAGAACTAATATATAAATTTGCTAATGGGATATATTTTATGTAGGTAGGTATATATATTTATTTTTTCCACGGATTCTGAAGTTATGGCGGCTAAAATCATGAAATTTACAGTGCTAGTCTTTAGCAGTGGCTAGCCCTCAAAACCCGTTTTTTTCGCCCCGGGAAAAAAATTTGGGGCAAAAAAGTGTTTTTTTACCGTTAGCCGTACGGAAGGCGTCTTACGGAGACAGAGGCTACTTAATATTGTCTCTCGCCTGGAGGAGACAGGCTTTTCATCTAGTATCATTATAATCATTAGCAATAGAAGCAGTAGTCATTGTTTTGATGAAATGCAAAAATATGTTATTAATATTTATAATGATTTGTAAAAGTAATTTGTATCAGAAATTTCTATATTTTTAGAAATTTGTGGCTGGTATTCATTAAAACAAAAAATAGTTGTTCTTATCGCATTCCGTGCACATGTGGAAGCGTGTACATAAGAACTACAAAACGCTTGATCAACACCAGGATTAAAGAGCATAAAGCCAACTGTCGTCTGGGACAGACAGACAAATCCGCCGTAGCACAACATACCCTTACAGGGGACCATCGAATAAAGTTTGAGAAGACCCAAGTACTCTCGATCACATCGACATACCACTCCAGATTCTACAGAGAAGCCATAGAGATGGAAAAGCAAAAACTTTAATAAGAAAGAGGAAGCAGTTAAGATTAACAAAACATGGATCTCCATAATAAAGGGTGCTAGAATTGCACCCTTTACGAACAAAACCGACCGGAATCGATTGGAACAGAAAGTGACCGAAGCCCCGCCCACTGCCTCCCCAACGTATAAATACGAGCTACGACCGCGCAAAGTCCAGTAGTTCGCATACTGTCCATCAGGAAGCAACTTCTGAAGATGCCAACCGCTCGTGTTGGCGAAACGTCAAGTCAACCAGATTATCGACGCCGGCCTAACAGCCCAAAAACCATTGATATATTAGCCAGGGGTCTCCAAACTACGCCCGAGGGCCCACCGGCCCGCGGACAGATTTTTCCGGCCCGGAGAGCACTACTTGAAAACTCCTTTTAAGAACAGATAATTTTTATAGCAAATTAAATTTGTTTACTGAAGTATTCTAATTTTATTTGAATAATTAAATATGCACTCATTGATATGGTTGGGCTAACTCCCAACTCATAACATTATTGTAGGCTTATTGTTATTTTTTTGTGATAAGTTGGATAAAGAAACACAAATTTAATGAGTAAAGACATGTATAATATGCAGAAAATTTAACTTCAGTATATAATAACTAACAAATTATTGAAATGAATCCCAACATTTTATACAATTTAAATAATCACATAACTTATAACAAACATAAAACATATAAATACTAATGGATTTTGTAATTAAGATTTTCCACTGACAATAGTTTGTAGTTGTGGACTAATTTACTTGTACCAATTATTAAAAGAATTTAAGATGCTCATCAGTTAATTTCGACCTGTAAACATTTTTTGTGTACTTCATTTTGGAGAAAGTTTTCTCACACAAATAAGTATACCAAAAACGAAAAAAAGACCACGAGCAAATTTATGCAAATTATCAAATTGTGTCAGTGGAAGACTCTTATAAAATTTCAATAAAGATGAGTTTTGATATTTGTTCTTAATTATATCACTGCATTGTAGATCAATCATTTCCATTTGAAGTTCGGGGCTAGGGTTTCAATTCGTATCAAAAGGATTTGAAAAATCTTAATTTGATTGTGGCATCAAAGTCCGAGAAACAGATCAAAATTTATTTCAAACACTCAAAGTTTCGATTCAAAATCGATGGAAACTCATCTCAGTAGGTGGCTGAATATTTCACATTTTTAAAATGTGAAAAACATTTACTTCTAGTTGTGATTGAAGCGTTTCAATTTTTCCGGAATGATTTGATATTAGTGATAAATCAGGATGCTTGTTTTCTCCTTGCAATCCCAAATTCGTTCGTTCACTTTTTTCAAATCCTAGAAGTCTTCCACACCATCATTGTTTTTAATTCAGTAAGAGGGCGTGCTTTTCATTCAAAAAAATTTTGATCCTGCTCAAGTTAAAAAAGGCTGAAGGACTTACCCACAATAAAGCGTAGGCAGTAGATAAGGTAATCAGTTTCTCCAATTCTTAATAAATTGTGGAATTGTGTGATTCGCCCAAAAGATCTGACAAAAATTAACAGTTGATATGACGTTTCAGAACGTCAGACATATCCAAACATTTTAAAAGATTTGATGAAGATACAATGGTTTTGAACCACCGTCATTTTCTACAGCCTTTGACACAAAACGACTCTCCTTTATCTTTCCCATATGTTTTTCCTCCATCAGTTGTAATAATTTCAAGTTTTTCCATCAAGGTTTTTTTTGATTAATGGCCATTTCAACTCCTTTAAAAAAATATCTGAACCAGTGTTTTGCCATGAATATATATAATCAAGGGTTTTTTTGTGCACTTCATGCTTTTTCTACCTCGAATATAAATCAACCCCCGAGCAGTATCCACATCCGTTGACTCTCCAAGGCCAAAAAAAACCCCACTCAAAATGTCCATTTTTTTGAACAGTTCAGAGGATATATTTTCAGCGTTTTTTTCTACCCTTCAAAACCACAGTGTTTGCTGACATACTGACAGTTTTTAATAAATACCTTTTAAAAGGGGCCATTTCTTGGCTCCCGTTACCCCTTCTTTGATCATTTCTCCATCGGTGAATGGTTTTCCACGTTTTCAATTTCAAAGCCCCACGAAAGCTGGCCAGGTTGAAACCTCTTGTTCATTTTTTGGGGTTTTGAAGAAGATTTACATTTTTCCCGCTGCATAGCTTCAATTTTTCTGTCCGCAAACTTCCTGTATATTTTGAAGTATTTTGAAAATGTTTTTTTCATAATGCGTTTAATGTTATATTTTTTTTGAGAACGGCTATTTTCATTTCAAATAAAACCCATAGCGCCTTGTTACTGGACTCAATTACGAAATACTGAATGTTCCACTGATCTTTGAATTTTTTTGAATTCATATCAATTTTTGCTTCTTTTCCATACTACTAATTCACACAAAAAGCAAAATTCAAATCATAATCTTTTAAAGATGTCTTAAACTTAAACACGCACAAACACGTTTTAAGGAGGTATGCAATATTTTATTTAACAACAGTGACATAGGAACTGACTTCTGGTTGCGCCACTAGCCTTCTTATATATTCCAATTACTGCCATCTAGAAGTGAGTGGAAGACTTTCTCGAACCAACGAGATTATTCTGTACGTGCTATTAGCGCCATCTGTTAGCGATAGAAGGTACTACCTATTTCGGCTTGTGTCCACCAGATGTCGTGTCACGTTACTCCTCATGGCTCGTACTCTACTACTAATCTAGAAATTACAGATAATGACAGGAAAACTAATAATATGCAGTGTTGCCGGACTTTAGTCCGATTTGCAGCCTTTTTTAAGCGTTGTGTACTTTTTCGGACTTTTTTTTCTCGTGGACGGACCTTCTTCCAAGGCAACCCGATTATGGTCTTGGCCCTCGAACCCGGAATAATCAGTTGGCCCTAAATGGAAAGTTTGGAACCCCCTTTTGCAATGGCCCGAAAACCTTTACAGTTTAAAAATAGTTTTTATACAGTTTGTCCGGGATGGAGTGCCGAGATAAAAAATCTTTATTATTCATATTGACAAAAAAATCATTCTTTATAAAAATTCCGCAAAAATAAATTTAAAAATTTAAATTTTCGATAAGATGTACAGGGTGTTGAAATTGGGAAAATATGAAAATTTTTAAGAGGAATACCATTATTTATTATTAAAAAAATATAAAAACAAAATTGTCCATAAACCAACATAAAGTCTAAATCAACCCAAAAGTTAAAATTTTCCCATTTCATTGCACACTTTTTCGCTAACAATTTTTTTGGTACACTTATTTAGTTTGTCTTTGCTTCTTGTTGGGGAACCTTTAAAAAATTTCTGTGTTTTGGCAGATAATTAAAAAAACTATTGTTTTAAAAAACACCCAAAAAGAAAATCTGAGTTTGTGGTCAGGCACCTAGCTGGATAATGGATTAGACCAGGGCCCCAAACTTTCCAGCCTTAGGGCCATGGATTCTCCAGTGGGTTTTAGGGCCAAAACCATATTATCATTGTTTTGGGTGGTTTAAAAGGAAATAGTCCACTGATGAAAAAAAGTCCAAAAAGTACACAACGTTTTAAAAAAGGCCCGCAAAATCCGCTAAAGTCCGAAAAGGCAACACTGCATATTATTAATTTTCCTTAATTTTTCTTTAATTTCTAGATTAGTCGGGTATGAGGAGGAACGTGACGACATCTGGTGGACACAAGCGGAAATAGGTAGAACCTTCTATCGCTAACAGATGGCGCTAATAGCACAATCTCGTTGGTTCGAGAAAGTTCTGGTGCTCCCCACTTCTAGATGGCAGTAATTGGAAATAAAGAAGGCTAGTGGCGCAACCACAAGTCAGTTCCTATACATTTGTTAAATAAAATATTGCATACCTCTAAAATGTTTGTGCGTGTTTCAGTTTAAGACATCTTTATAACATTTTTTTCATTTGAATTTTGCTTTTTGTTGAATTGTAGTATGGAAAAAAAAGGAAAAATTATTTGTTTAAAAGAAAATTAAAAAATCAGTGGAACATTCATTTTGTTTGAGTCCAGTAACAAGGTGCTATGTTTGATTTTAAAAAAGCAAAGCCGTTCTCAAAAAAAAATTAAACGTCATTATGAAACAAAACATTTTCAAAATTTATAAAAATTCAAAATTTGGCGGAAACAAGCTTTTCAGCGCGGATTAAAATTTTTAGCAATCTTTTTTACAAAACTCAAAACTAAAAGAGGGCAACTAGTGCCAGCTTTCGTGTGGGAAATGCAAAACTGAAAAAACCATTCCCGATGGAGAAATGATCAAAAAATGCATAATTGCAGTAGCCGAAAAATTCCCCTTTGAAAGGTAAATTTTTAAAAACCATTGAAAACAGGGAAGGGTGAAAACATCGCTGAAAATATATCCTCCCCAACTGTTCGAAAAATGGACATTTTGAGTGGTTTTCTTTGGCCTTGGAGTGGCTCCAGGTGTTGATTTATATTGAGGTAGAAAAAGTAGGGAAGTGAAAGAATTCTTGATATGTATATTATTCAATGGCCAACTACTGGTAGAATTTTTTAAAGGAGTTGAAATGGCATTTTCAAAAGTTGATGGAAAAACGGAAATGTTTCCAACTGATGGAAGCAAAAACATGAGTGGGAAAGATAAAATTGTTCCAATCCTTAAGGGCTGGGCGTTTCAAAACCATTAGTCTTACATTGTATCATTTTCAACAGTCTTTGTGCGGAAAATATTTGGATATGTCTGACCAAACCAGCCCTTCAACTGTTAATTTTATCAGATCTTTTGGGCTGAATCACCGACAATTCCGACAATTTAAGAGATTGGAGAAATGACACCTCATCTCTGCCTTGGATTGTGGGAAAAGTCCTTCACCCTTTTTTGAACTTCGAGCAGGGGATCAAATTTTTTTTGAATGAAAAGCTTGCCCTCTTTTGAATTACAAAACAACGAAAGGCTGTGGAAGTTAGCATTCTATGTTGATTTGAAAAAAACATGTGAACGCTGAATTTGGGATTGCAAGGAGAAAACCAGCCCCTGATTTATACACTAATATCAAATCATTCCGGAAGAAACTGAGACTGTTTCAATCAAACTACGAAGTAAATGTTTTTAATTTTTTAAAACATGTGAAATATTCAGCCCCACGAGCCCCTTTTCTATCGATTTTGCAATCGAAACTTTAGGTTTGAAGATAAATTTTGATACTTGTTTCTCGGACTTTGATGCCATTGCAAAAATTTTAAGATTTTTTAGAACCCCTTTTGATCGGCGAAACCCTAGCCCCGGAATTTCAAATGGAAATGATTGATCTACAATGCAGTGATATAATTAAAAAAATATCCCATCTTTGTTGGAATTTTATAAGAGTCTTCCCTGACACAATTTGATAATTTGCATAAATTTGCTCGTGGTCTGTTTTCTTGGTTTTTTTGGTAAAAACTTCTTAAATTTTAAGTCCAAAAAATGAGTCGAAATTAACTGATGAGCATCTTAAATCTCTTTTAATAATTTAAATTTGTAAATACAAACTATTGTCAGTGGAAAATCTCAATTACATAAATCTCATTAGTATTTCATATGTAATTATGTTTGTTATAAGTTATGTGATTATTTAAAATTAAAAAAATGTTAGTTGGATTCATTTCAATAATTTGTTGTTATTATATACGAAGTTAAATTTTCTGCAAAATTTTATACATTTTTTCTTTATCAATTTTAAAAAAATTAAGCCTCAAGATGTTATGAGTTAGCGGAGTTAGCCCATGCCTCAATTGATGTCATATTAAAATTATTCAACATAAAATTAGAACACTTCAGTAAACTAAATTTAATTTGCTATAAAAATTATTTTTTTCTCTAAAAAGTTTCAAATCTAGTCTCCGCGGGCCGGACAAAATCTGTCCGCGGGCCGGATGTGGCCCTCGGGCCGTAGTTTGGAGACCCCTGGATTAGACCAAACCTCCCTATCCATTTTTCGCCAAAATAGTTATATAGCCATTGTCTGACCGTCCTGTTGTCAAAATATGTTATTACGTTCTTCTGGTTCTAAGTATTAAGAAACTGTAAAACAAACGTTTCCAAAATTTTCAAGTACACGTGCACGTTTTGTTTGAATTTTATTATTAATGATCGCAATGATTTGAAAATTTTTATTTAGACTTTGTTAGTTTATAAACAACTTTATTTTATAAAATGTTTGTTTAAAATATTAAATAATGGTACTTTCCTCTTAGAGCATATTTATGTTTTTCTATTTTCTTAACACCCCGTACACTCTATTAAAAATTTAAATTTTATAAATTAATTTTCGCAACAAGCAGAACTTTTTATAAAGAATGACTTTTTGTCGTAAAATGAAGAATAAAGAGTTTTTTTCTTGTTTACTTTATCCGCGGACACACTGTAGATTTATTACATCACTAGTTCTGTGAGAATTTTTAAAAAGACATAGACATAAAATTAACGTTTTCTTAGATAGAGTCTTATTTTTTTCGATACGTTAAAAAGATGCCCAATTCGTTTTTAGTAACAACAGAATTAATTAATTTATTGGTACCCCTTTATCAATACGTAGTAGTATAAAGTAATAAACGCTAGACTTTGACAATATATGCCAAGGTACCTACCTATTAGGGTGGAGCAATTTTCTGAATTTTAGAATCTGATAATGCCTGGTACCGGAACAAATGTCTTTTAGGGTAAGTATGAACCAAAAAAAATCCCACTCTTATCGGACTTAATCTTGAGGCTCCGAGAAGGGGGAAATTTGTTATTATTATTATTTTTTGTAACTTCAAATTTAAGTGCTATATTACTTAGTTAGTACATTAAGATTACTAAATATACAGAAAATACGTTAAGTTTGTTATGCCTACAGGGTCTTAAGCAAGCGCGAACGCGAACAAGTCCTAACAGTAAACTAAATAATGGGGTGGGGAGATTACCTTGTGCCTTGGTCTGCTGTCTGGTATAAAATCAGTTTAGTTCTAAACCGGGCCTAGAAAAAAATGAGGTTTTTAAAAAGAACAGTTTAAAGCTTTTTGACATATCACCCTGCAAATGTGAAGATTTTTCTAAATGCCACTGTAAAGTTAAAGTGCCACTTTGTGAAAGACATTTTTTATTAGATCAAAGAACACAAAGAAAAATGATGATAGGAGGTATAGATGTAAAAACAACGGAGCAAAACTTAAAAAGAATAAAAAGGAACGTATTAGAAGAAGAAAGATTAGAGAAGAAAAAATCTAAGAACGAGAGTATAAATTGCTCTGAAGGTATATCTAAAAATATTGATAAGGACATGACTAAAAATCAAAATACGATTAGTCCACAAGGATCGGAGCATCCTTCATCTTCAAAAGGATTAAAGGTACCATACAATACAGGATTAAAACTTAAAAATCTTGCAGAATCATGTGACAGAGTCGGCATATCTGACAGATCAGCATCCCTTATTACAAACGTTGTTTTAAAAGATTTGGGATTAATAACTAAAGAGGACACAACTAAAATTATAGACAGATCTAAAATTAGAAGGGAACGCAAGAAATGTAGGACGGGTCTTATTAAAAAAGAGGCAGATGACGAGCTTCCTTTAATTTTTGGAATTTACTTTGATGGTCGAAAAGACAGGACCTTAATTTTTGAAAAAACTGAGTCAATTCAACGTACCAAATTGGTTGCTGAAGAACACATCGTCATATTGGGTGAACCAGGCTCTAAATACATGGGGCACGTATCTCCAGAAAACGGCAACGCAAAGTCCATTAAAAATAGTATTATAAACTTTTTAAAAGACTCAGTGGGTGAAGATTTGAGTGCGATAGATGTTGTCGGTTGTGATGGGATCATTGTGAACACTGGTTTAAAAAATGGTGTTATTAGACAAATAGAACTCTCGCTTGGGAAACCAGTTCAATGGTTCATATGTTTGTTACACGCTAACGAACTTCCGCTCCGCCATTTGATGCAGCAGTTAGACGGGAAAACAAATGATCCGCGGGGCTTTACAGGTACTATCGGAAAACTTCTTGATCGGTGTGAGCAAATGGCAGTTGTTGATTTTAAAAAAATTGATGCTGAATTTCCCTTTGTAAATATAGATGAACTAAGCACGGATCAAAAGTATCTTTATGAAATGTGCTTAGCAATTAAAAGTGGTCAAATTTCGTCGCAGCTTGCAGAAAGGCAACCTGGAAAGATATCTCATTCCAGATGGCTAACAACGGCTAATAGGCTACTACGTTTGTATATTTCTACTAAAGATCCGTCAAGTCAATTAAAAATTTTAGCGGAGTATGTTGTTAAGGTGTATGCGACTACTTGGTTTCTAATTAAATGCCAATCGTCCTGCAAATACGGAGCAAAACATCTATTTCATTTGATAAAATCATCTCGTTACTTACCAAGTGAAATTAAAAAGATAGTGGACCCAGTTATCCAGCGAAACAGCTATTTTGGTCACCCTGAGAACATATTAGTCGCCATGTTAGCTGATGATCGAAAACACATCCGTGAATTATCTTTACGTCGTATATTAAAGTGCCGATCACAAAAGAGAGACGAAGTGTTCGCGAATTTAAAGTACCACCTATTAATTTTGATGCCAAAGAGTACTTTGACTTGGTAGACTAGCAGTCAGGTAAAATAACAGAGCCTCCCATAATCAGAAACATAAGTGACGATAAACTTTCAGAAATTATTTTAGACGTCCCTGATGAGATTGATATACTTAAATTTCCCTGCCACACGCAAGCCGTTGAACGGCATATAAAGTTGGTTACCGAAGCTTCTTCATTAGTTTGTGGCACTACATCACGTGATGGATTGATAAGAGCTAGAATATCATCAAGACAAAAATTGCCAAAAATTGAAACAAAAAATATTTCTATGAGTAACTTCGGAATACGTATTTAAGGTACCTTTACGTTTAGCTATGTTTTATTTTGATTTTTTTAACCTTTTGAATTGGGAGGGTGGGAATGGGTAGAACCCGATTTGCAGCCACCTCCCCATGGTGGGTTCTGGGTTGGTCTTCTGCAAAGAAAACCAAGCAGAGAGCTGCAACTAGTATTAGAAACACAATTATTTTGTTATTTATATATTTTTATTTTAGGTAAATTTTCAAGGTCATCTAGGAACCTGAAGACGTCACATTTGGGAACCCAACTCTTGTCATTTTACTAACCATATAAAAACACAACAATCGCACACCCAGGTCAAAAAGAAAATTGAAGTTTAATTTTTTTTGTATAAAATCGCTCCACGCTACTACCTATTCTATGTGTTAAACTAAAAATTTAACACACATTTACGTAGGTATTCAGTTATGTATTATAAAAATTAAAAGAGTGTTTTTGATATGTAATTTATTTAAAATAAAATTATGAACCGAGGTTGATTTAGTTTTAGATATCTTAAAGTACTAAGAAACCGAGATTTGTGGATAGAAACTTGGCCTTTATTTTACATAAGTGCTTTTGGTAAAAATAACTGAAATAATTTTCTCGTTTCTGATTTTTTTTATCATACAAAAAATAGTAAGCATTACGAACGCTTAAAGTTACTGCTAAGTCAGTAAACACTGTCTTGGACTAGCAGACCATCCTAACCATCTTTGATTCTTAATATACCGCTAAAGTTATAGAAATATTCTATAAAAGCAATACTTCACCCTTTCCTACTAAATTTTGTTCTGCTTTCAAAAGTAGATTTGCAAATTTCTAAAGTGCAAGATTGGAACTTGTACCGCAAAACAACAGAAAAGCTTTTTATATTTAAGAAAAAAGTCGATTTTTCACTTTTTACCAAAGTAATATTAAACGAGCCTTGGCTAAGGCGGTGGCCTTATTAAAATGGAATACAAATGACTTCTCATTTATATCAACCGAATAATAAGCTTTCGCGAAATAGATTAGGTATAGTTTGGCTTTTCGTATTCTTACATCAACCCCTGTTTTATGTTGCTGTCTTTTTTTAATTCTTAAGAGGTCCAAAGCAATCACAGAATAACCTTTTTATATTCTTGTTTTTGCAGATGCAACATTTAAACCTATGATAACAATTTATAAACATTATTATTAACTAAATATCTGTCACGTATGGAAAACAGGTAACTAGTATATGAAATTAAAGTACAATTATGTGTTTTATAACTAACAAACAATCTTATAAGTAACACTATTTATCATAAAAATTATCTTTTTTATAATATAAAAATAATGTGCTATTTCAATAATTTCTTTCTGTGTAACCCTTTTACAGACCTATTTATGGTCATATCACGTACAAAATCGAGAGACCATCAACAATGTATCTTTTCTTTAAACTTACTTGGTGGCGACTGTTTATTAACTCCTAAATACAAGTCTAAAGGCAGATGTATTGCTTAACGGAAGCAACCAGCCAGCGGTTTCGTGGGCCATGCTGTAAATATAAAAGAAACATACGAGAACATGCGTATATTACCTCAAGCATAAAATACTATTGATGCCCATATAAAAGTTGATGCACCAATTACTGAATGGATAAGCGGCCTAATAGATTTGATCTGAATGTTCCAGAAGGTGCTAAATACCACTGCACCTTCTTTGTGCTTCCTCTTGTAGGCGGGAGATTTACTACGTCGTCCAACCTATTAATTTAAAATAGTTAACGACGTCTTTATGTGAAATCTCACCAATTTCGGCTAATAGAGGCCAGTTTGTGCCCAGCATGGAGTTCCGTTCAAATGTGACAGCCTCTGTGTCAGTTAAACCCATTTTAAATAGGTGTCCTCGTAGCCCGCACTGGCAAATTAGAATGCCCGTTAATGCTCGGAGGTTCCTTCTGGACATCGTAAGGCTTCTCTTTGCTATTACCTTGTCTGGATAGCTCAGCACTATTTTTGCAAGGTTGCAGGTTATAGCTTTATCACATTTTTCTTTAAAAAAAGATGAGAGTGTTATTTTATGATGTCGGTTACCGCTGCTGTTGTGAATCCCGACAGAACCTACAAGTTTCTATCCCGTAGCCGCCCTGGCCAGCGAGTTACCTTTAGATATGTCATGCTCCTTGATTTAGGTTAAGTTGACCACATTATTTTGAGAGAAAGAGGGAGAGAGAGAGAGTACAAGTCCTGAAGTAATGCTTAGTCTCTCCAGGGCTAGTAGTGCTTGTCTACTGTCTGCATAAATACAGATCGTATTGTTGTTAATATTTGGTTTTAATTTCGTGAGCCGCTATGGTTATGGCCGTCAGTTCGGATTGAAGCACGCTGGGTTCGGCACCAATTGTCCATCCAATTTTTAGGTTTATAGTTGGTTAGTATATGCCACACCCTGTACCCACCTCAGTCTTTGAGCCGTCAGTGTAAAGGGTATTGGTTCCTTTAGACTCACCCTTTTTTGGTATTCATCCTTTATGTTAATAGTGTAGGGTTTATTTAAAAAGAAACTAGCTGCAATCTAGTCCGCTCTTGCCTGTTAAATTATAAATTCTTTTGTTACATCCCTTCACAGGCGTCGTCCTGTTGAGCCAGTGCCTACATTAGTATCTAGACCGACCACGTGGAGGCGTGTTAAAGTCATCAAAGCCGCTTCCCTTACAAAAATATCAAGGGGTTAAGATTTAGTATTACCCAATATGGCCTAGTGGAAAATGAAGCACAAATATGTTATCGGACTACTTATTTTTCGCAGTTATTTTTCATATTAGTCCAGTAAATGAAGATACCAAGCTGTAAATAAATTTGTACAGTTTTCTCTTGTGGCGTAATTCTTAGGTCTTCGGAGATACTTTCAAGCGATAAAAAGTTTATCAATATTAACAGGTGGGATAGGGCTGAAAATGGCACCTCAAGGCCCGAAAAATGTGTTTCCCGCTAATATCTGCCAAAATATGCGAATTGGAGCAAACAAAAAATAAAGATCGCCTTGTAATCTACAAAAATGGTCCTTATAATTTTTTTCGAAAAATCGATAGTTTTTGAAATAATGGGACCCAAAAGTCCCCTAATTTAAGCTGCCGCTCTACCGCTAGAATGCCGCTATCTTCATGGATTAACTTATAAGCGGGTGGACGAATTGTTCCACGTGAATTTGGTCCATTCTGGTTTCTCTCATGTTTTGGACTTTGGGGGGCCATTTTCAGCGGGTTCCCACGTCGGAATTGTGATAAACTTTTCCTCGTCCAAAAGCATTCGCGAAGACCTAAGAATTGCAACACAAATGAAAAATGTACAGGGTGGGCCAAATTGGACAATTTTAAAGGGAAACTCCCATTTTTAAAGGAGATAGATGAAAATTAATGTCGGTGTCTGGAGCTCAATTTTCGTCAATAACATAATGGTAAAAACCGTACATCGATATCTGTTACCATTTCTGAGTTACAGGGTGTTTTTCAAAAAAGTGCATTTTTTAAAAATCGCTGTAACTTTTTTGCTATGGAAAATTTTGAGTTTTTGTTAAAACATTTCCAAAGCAACTTTTTACGTAGAATTTAATGTTGTATTTTTTTTTTTAGAATTAATAGTTTAATACTTATTAACAGAAAAATCGATGTTTTATATGGGACACCCTGTATATTTTTGAATAATTGAAAATAACTTTAAATTACGTTTCCAAAAAGATAGCAAAATTAATATTTTGCTCGATTTCTCTTCGAAATGAGTGAGTTTTTAATAGTTCGCCCAAACTTTGAACAAGTGGCTTAGGACCCCAGGGCAGCCATGATAAAGAAAACAAATGCTTATTGGTAATTGTCAAATTGTGATTTTGGCTGTAAACACGCCGTAATTTAGTCAAATCTTTCAAATAAATTTAAAATGAAATTTGAAAATTATGAAAAATGGGATATGATAGTTTGTTTTATACAACCCGGGGGAGAATCCAGAAGCAGCAAGCAATTTATACCACAACCAATATCCAGAAAGAAGACAACCTTTTAAAGATATTTTTGGAAGATTGCGACACAACCTTATTAATAGTGGCCATTTTGAGAAAAAAAGGTCAAAACAGTATATAACAAATAGGGATAAGGAGTTAGAAGAGATAGTAGTTTTAGGAGCCGTTCAAAATAATCCTAAAACGTCAACACGAAAATTGAAAACGTTAACAGGACTGACAAGAACTAATGTTAGACGAACTTTAAATAGAAATACAAATATAAACCATACAGGACCAGAAAAGTGCATCATCTTAGACCTGGAGATTTTGAATGCCGCATAGATTTTTGTCGGTGGTTTCTGGAAAAATGTAACCGTGTGCGCGATTTCCCACTGAAGCGTATATAAGCAGTGTCGGTATTTTTTATCGCTATAACTCGTATACTTGGGCGCAATAAAACCCTCATTTTTAGAGGTAGGATTATTGGCCCGTTAATTTATGATGGTACCCTCACCTCTCAACGATATTTGCAAATTTTAAGGCAACAAATAGAACCCTTCATTGATGATCTACCTCTAATGGAACTCGGAAACATATTTTCCAGCAAGACGGGGCACCGCCTCACAACGCTGAAATTATTAGTAATTTTTTAGCAGATAACTTTGACAATAATTGGATAGCTAACCAAGGTCCCATCCGTTGGCCAGCGAGGTCACCGGACTTAACGCCCATGGATTTTTATCTTTGAAGAAGACTGAACGACCTTATTTTTAAATTACCTATACGTTCAAGACGAGAATTAGAAGTAACGGTTGTGCAAGGGTTTGCATCTTTCACCCCTCTTGAATTGATGAATTCTGCAAGAAATGTCCGGAAACGGTGCCGTTTGTGCATAAGAGAGACCGGTCGACAATTCGAACATCTCCTGTAGCTAAATCTCTTGCGCTGGTTACTTTTTATTGTTGTTTTTTATATTTTATTTGCTAATCTTATTGTAAATATAATTTGCATTGTTATAAAATTCGACATCATTCATTGTAAATATAAGTATAATATAAGTTTTATTTTATAAAATATTAAGTGTGCTATATTTTTGGAAAGGTAATTTAAAGTTATTTTCAATTATTCAAACATATACAGGGTGTGTAAAAAATCGATTTTTCTGTTAATAACTATTAAAATATTAATTGTAAAAAAAATATATTTACACCATTAAATTCTACGTAAAAAGTTGCTTTGGAAATATTTTTACAGAAACTCAAAATTTTCCATTGCAAAAAAGTTACAGCGATTTTTAAAAAATGCACTTTTTTAAAAACACCCTGTAACTCAGAAATGGTAACAGATATCGATGTGCGGTTTTTACCATTATGTTATTGACGAAAATTGAGCTCCAGACACCGACATTAATTTTCATCTATCTCCTTTAAAAATGGAAGTTTCCCTTTAAAAGTGCCCAATTTGGCCCACCCTGTACAGATTTATTTACAGCTTTGGGTACTTTCAGGTCTTCAGTTACTGGACTATAAGTAATATTTTAAGAGAGAAAATTTTGCCGGCAAAATTTTTGACCGGTATGAGAGTTTGTTGCTTGGTAATTTCGCAAATAATATTTTTGACAAAATCATTTGCGAAATTGCATGAAATCAACAAACTTAAATAAAAACAAAAAAAAAATTTGCCTAAAAATTTTTCTCTTGCATGATATTCGACATGACTATTTCATAAGAGAAGCAAAGACCTATTATAAACGCCAAAATATTTCTCAAATAGAATTAGAACAAAGCTATTTATTATTATTTTTTTTATTTTGGGACAGTCCACGAAGGCTGATGCCTAAGTACTAACGTACCGTGGGTGTCTTCAGTGTGGTGAGAGGGAGTTTGTTCACACGGGACTTAAAATTTTGGCGATGGGAGGAGAAGGAAAAACTTCTGCGGGCAGCAGGTTCCATAGTCTTGACAATCTAGGGATGAAGGAACGAAGAAAGCGGGAAGTTCGGGGCCTCTCTAGCTAAACTGTAAAAGGATGCATAAAAGTTGCACTACGTGTTGCTTTGTTGGGAGCTGCCAGAGAAGGAACTATACTGGCCAACTCCTCTGAGCAGAAGCCGTGAAAATACCTATAGAAGAGCGACAGATCCCCTACAGCTCGACGGTGGGTAAGAAGAGGAAGCCTTTCTGTGAGCGTTGGATCATTAATAAGACGAACGGCTCTTCTTTGAATGGAGTCCAGAATGCTAAGTGTTGTAGGGGACACCATTCCCCAGACATGAGAACAATATTCTAAAGAGGGTCTGACTTGGGATACATACAGAGTGTACAGATTGGAAGAAGAGAAATATTTTCAGGCTTGGAAGAGAAATCCAATCTTTTTTGAAGCTGCCGAAGCTATGGATAAAATGTGTTTGTGCCAGTTGAGGTTATTCTCAAAAATATTGCCGACAAAATTAAACGACTCTTTGTTCTGAAGAACTTGGCCGCTCATATGTAAGGGATGAGCATTTGCAGACTTTTTTCGCCACAGCGAATATGACTGTGTTTTCGAGGCATTAAACTGAACAATATTTTTGGCGCCCCAATCCAAGATAAGTTTAAGGTCTATATATCTGCATTAACCTGCGCTTGTTTTCGAAATTAAGATTACACGGTGGCTTAAGAAATTGAATACTAGAGTGGAGGGTACTATCGTCAGCAAAACTATGAATGGGATTGATTGTGGAAGAGAGAAGATCGTTAATGTGTAGAAGAAATAGCGTGGGTGCCAGCACTGAGCCCTGGGGCACCCCAGCATTAATTTGGTAGAAGCTGGAGGAATGACCATCTACACTAACTGATATACGTCGATTAGAAGGAAAACTGGAAAGCCAAGGGCAAAGCTTAGGTGAAAGACCGTAAGAAGGAAGTTTGTTAAGAAGCCCATTATGCCAGACCTGATCGAAACCTTTGGATATGTCAAGAGCAACGATCTGGGATTCACCAAGAAACTCAAGGGACTTGTTCCAGATGTGTGAGACAAAGGAAAGAAGATCGGTTGTGGATCTACTGTGACGGAATCCAAATTGTCTATCATGTAAGATCTTATGTTTTTCCAGATACTTTAGGATTTAGGAATTAATGCATTTTTCCATTATTTTGCAAACAACTCAAAGGAGAGATACAGGACTATAGTTGGAAGGGAGACTTTTGGATCCTTTTTTGGGGACAGGTTGCACACGTGCAGCTTTCCAACTCTCCGGGAAAATGCCCGTGTCGTAAGAGATTCGAAAGAGGCGAGGTAAGATGGGTGCAAGCTCGGGAGCACATTTTTTTAAGACCATTGCTGGTATGCCATCCAGCTTAGACGATTTTTTAGTATTAAGAAGAAAGAATACGCTTGATATGTTTGACTTTAAAAATTATATCGGACATTTTATGAGAAACAGGGACAACTGTTGGAAGGGGAAGATTAATAGGAGGATCAAATGTAGAATTGGCAGCAAATTGTTTGGCAAATAGTTCGGCTTTTCCTTTGGAGGTGGAGACAATTCCATCTTCAAAAGATTAGGGGTGGAAAAAAATTTTGCAAAAGTTCTGACTAATATTTTTGGCAAAGGACCAGAAAGCTTTACTGCCATTTGAGCAAGAGAGAACTTTATCTTTTATTCGATTGTTAAAACGGTCTTTTGCTTCTGAGATAGTCTGATTATACTGATTTCTCGCTTCGATGCTAGCCTGACGATTTTCGGGATTGGGGTTTTGAAGAAACTTTTTGTGGGCTTGAATTTTTCAAGTCTGGCTTTGTCACAGGATTAAGAAAACCACGGTTTGTGATTTGAAGTTATGGGGTTCTTTTTAGTGTGCGGAATACAGGTCTCAATGCCTAGTTGAATTACAATAAGATGTCAATTTTTATTTGTCACTGACATTAATTGACGACGTGACACAAAAAAATTAGCCGTTGTAGTTTTTCATTTTGGTTTTGTCAAGGTTGATACAGGTAAAAAATTTGCCTGTGGAAAGCAGGCCGTTTCTACGGTATTTTGCCTATATAAAACGCTCGAGTAAAATAGTCACATAAAAATCAGTAAAAAGCCAACATTAATAAGAAGTATGGTTTTTCAGGATGCCCCCTTTTTTAAAAAAATGGAACAGGTGGATTTCTGTTAAAATTTAATTACCAGAACATTCTCTATAGACTGTTTTAGTTTGGGACTCTTAAGATCCGCACCAAACTTCCCTATCGTGTATTAGCCGGGTCGCATAATGATAGGTGATTTTTTATTATTAAGATTTTCGGATTCGAAACGGCGTAAGCGCGGTTTTCGCAACTTATTAATTTTGCATTTTGATGGGGTGACATTTGTACCAGTCAAAGATAATAAAGGGGGTGGGGGCGCGGGGGACAGCAGATATGGGGAAATATAGATATAAATGAGGGTGATAAAGCAAGCGAGTATTTTGTTTCGGAGTGAGATTATATGTGAACGGGAGGTAAATATTTTTAAATTAATTTTTTAGGCGGATTACAAGTAATAAACTCGGGGTGACGTTTTAAAACATTTAAAAAATAGGTAAATTCGAAATATTAATTGGTATTTTTTAAATGAAGTCGGCGGCACAATTAAAATGCGGCTGTCATAACATCGTAAAGACAGCAAACTATTTTTTTGTGTTATATTGAATTGCATTTTTTATTTTATGATATTTACGCATAACAAAATTTTTTCCCCTTATTATTGAGATGGGGGAACGATCCTTTAAAATTTTTTTTAAAATCAATAACAAAAAACCCCCATTTCCCTGGGGGTTAAAAAAAGGGTTAAAACCCCAGTTCGCTTATTTTAAACTTTACATTCTTGCCTTAAAATTGTATTTTTTAAATTTATAAAAAATTTTTTGGGGATACAAAAAAATTTTTAAAAAAATTTTGGGTTTTTTTAAAAATTTTAAAATTTTTTTTTTTTAAAAATTTTTTTGGAAATTTTTTTTAATAAATATTTTTACAAAAACTTTTTATTTATTTTTATTTTTTGATTTGTCTGCATTTTTTTTGTAGAGTTGCCCGAGAAAGAGGTTGTCTGTCTCGGCTCGAAGCCAGTTTGTCTCGTCTCAAAATTTTTTTGGTCTGAATTTCGAAGAGACGAGAAAAAATCCTTCAAACAAGCTCGAGACGAGAGGGAAACTGGGGAAAAATTTTAATTTTTTAAAAACCCCAAGGGAACTTTTTTAAATTTTAAATCTCCAAAAAATATTTCTAGTTCTTAAAATTTAAAAAGGGTTTTTTTAAAATTTTAGTTCGAAGCAGTTGAAAAAATAAGTTTCTAAAACATAGGTCAAAAATTTTGCCGGAAAAAAAGGGTGTTAAAAAAAAAAAAATTTAAATTTTAAAAAAAGTATAAAAACCCGGGGTTTTTATTTTTTTTTAATTATTTTAAATATTTCATTTTTTAAATATTTTCCCAAAGAGAATTTTTTTTTAAAAAAAAAATTACGGGAAAAAATTTTTCCACGTCGTCTGGGAACGTGGCCCACTTCGTAAATTAAAAAAATTTTTTTTAAAAATTTATTGACGGTTTTTTAAAATTTAAATTTTTTAAATTTTTTTAAGTTAATAAATTTTTTTTTTTTTTTTTGATTCAAAAAAATATTCTCCCTTTTTGTGTTTAAAAAATTAACCAAAAATTTTTTCCCCATGGTTTTTTTTTAAAAACCCCTGTCCCCAGATTCACCTATGGGAAAAATTATAAAAATTTTTTTAAAGCACTTTTTGTTTTTTTTTTTTTTTTTTTTTAAAAAAAAAAAAAAAAACCGATTTTTTTTTATCCCCTTTTTTAAAAAAGTAAAATTTTTTTTGCCCCCAAAAAAACCCAAAAAAAAAAAAAAGTTTTTTTTTAAAGGTTGTTTTATCAAAAAATTTTTTAAAAAAAATTTTTAAAAATTTTGTTTTTTTTAATTTTTTGGAAAACCCGAAAAATTTTCTTTTCGAAACGATTTTCCGGACTTTGAAAAAATTTTTTTTGCAAGAAAAAAACAGCTGTTAAAGATTTTAAAACTATTGCTAAAACCCCCCCGTAAAATTATAAAAAAAATTTTCTAGAAAACATTTTACCTTTTTTTAAAAGTTTGCCCTTATGTTCCTTTCCCCCTTTTAAGTTTTTTTTTTTTTTTTGGGGGGACTTTTTTTTTTTTCACTTATATGTTTATTTTTTAAATTTTTAAAACCCAAAAAAAAAAAGGGTTTTTATTTTTTTTTTTTAGTTTTTTTATGGGGGTCCGAAAAATCTGAAATCACCATTTTTTTGGGAAAAAAATTTTTAAAAAAAAGGGGAAAAACCCCAACTTTTTTTTTTCCCAAGGGGGTTATAAAAAAAAATAAACATTTATAAAAATAAAAAAAAAACAAAAAAAAATTTGGGCGAAAAGGGAAAAAGATTTGAACCGAACGCTTTGGCCAAAACCAACCCTTATAAAGCAAAATTTTGTTTTTGGATTTTGCAAAATTTTTTCCAATTTTTCCTTTTAAAATTTAAAAAAGTTGAAAATATTTTTCCCCTTCAAAAAAATTTAAAAAAAGGTCTAAAAACACAAATTTTTTTTAAAAAACAAATTTTAAAAAAAAAAGGTTTTAAAATTTTTTAAAAAATTTATAAAATAATAATTTTCCATTTAAAAAAATGTTTTTCTCCCCTTAAAAAAAAAGAAATTATTAAAAATTTTCGGGAGAGTAACCCCCTTAAAAATTTTGCAAAAATCATCTTTTTTAAAAATTTTTTGAAAAAGATATCTTTAATTCTTTCAAATTAATTTATTAAAAATATTTTTGAAAAATAAAACAAAAAAGTTAACCTAAATTTTTTAAAAGAATTTTAACTTTCGAAAATTTTATAAACCCCAAAGGGAACCGGTTAAAGGGGAAAAAGTTGGTTTTGGGAATCAAAAAAATTTGCAAAAAATTCATTTTCTTTTGAATTACACCCAAAGAAAAAAAAAGGCATTATTGAAAAAAAATTTAAAAAAAACTTTAAAAATGGGTTTTAAGTCCACAAAGAAAATACGCCTTTGTTACCTACCCCCCAAAATTTTCTTCTAAGGAAATATCTTTTCCAATTTTTTGTATTAAATTTTTTCAACTGGGGGAAAAAGTAAATGGGGTGAAAAAACCCCCTAGGGGTTAAAGGGTACTTCTTGGGTTTTTAAAATTTAAATTTCCCGTTTTCCCCCCTTGTAAAAATACACTTTTTTAAAGGGGGGCCAAAATAAAAAAAAATATTTTTAAACTTTTAGTATTTTAAACCAACCCCAAAAAAAATTTCCCAAGGGGCCCCCATTCAAAATTAAGGTTTTTATAGAAAAAAAAAAAAAAACCTTAAAGGTTTAAAGGGTTTAAAAAACCCTTAAAAAAATTTTTACAAAAAGGGAAATGTTTTTTGGGGTTTAAAAAAATTTGCTAAAAAAGATAAAAAAAGACACGAAAAGGTCCA
>JAHBCN010002569.1:0-88942 GCA_019359885.1 Listronotus oregonensis
GTAGGAGAGAGTTACGGGTCCCACAGTTATCTAGGCAAAATAAAATTGACCGGCTAAATTGGTGCCTTTAATATCGAAACTGGACAATTAAAATTGGCAAAATGTTCCGGATGAGACCAGAATTGGCCTAAGATCGATGACCGTCAATTTGGGGTTCTCGGACCCCCCGGGGAAGACGAGGGGGGCCCAACTGAAATTGTCCCAAGATATAAAGGGGAAAACCAGAATGTTCTGGGGAGGTATTATGCTGGGAACAAAAACTCCATTGTTACCACTTCAAAAAATTTTTAACTTAGGAGGTATGTTGATTTAATGCTAGAACCAATCGTTGGCTTTGGAGAGCTGCAATTGGGGATAATTTTATCTTCGGGGAAATAATGCACCTCCCCATGCCAGTAGGGGGGAAAAAGAATGTCTTGAAACGGAATTTTTTTTTTTTTAGACTGGCCTGCAACCAACAAAAATACCGATGTGTTTATTTTGTAACCTTAAATTTTAAAATATTATATACAGAAAGCGCAGAGCACTGCGAACATAGGACGATCCTGGAGGATTTTGGATGTCCCAAAAAACGCCGCACCATTGCTTATCGATCAATAATTTTCGGCAAAAAAAAATTTATAAAACGGGGTCGGCCGGTAAGGGGATCAATTTAATACGTTTATTCCTGAAATTTTTTACTATCAACCCCCTGACAGTTATAGTTGTACGGTGTCAAATATTTGCGCCAAAAAAATTTTTTTTTTTTAAAAAAAAATAATATTTATTAATAAGGATGTTTACGAACTGGAAGAAAAAATTAAAATTTTTTAATGGTAAAAAGTGGATATCCTGATAGGGGAATTGGGAAAATTATTTATTAATTTATTTCCAACCAGGCTTACCCAAAAATTTTCACTATTCACCGAGTCATTAAAAACTTTTTGACATTTGGTTGTTTAACTCTAAGAGAACATAAACATGATAGTGCACCAGAAAAAAACAACGAAAGGGAAAAAAAAGGAAATTATAGTAGTGGCAAGTGTTATTGAAAATCCTACAATTTCATTAATACAATTGTACAACAGGTTAATTTGAGCAAAGGATCAGGGAAAAAAGAGTGCTTAAAAAAAAGGGAAAAACCGATCCTACAAAGTAAGAAAAACCCATAAATTTTTCCCCCTGATGATCATTTTAGACGAATGCAATTTTGTGAAACTGTGAAAAAAAATAACAATGAAAAAGAGACATTGTTCTTCCTGGTCTCACTTAGCGATTTTTTCTGGGGGGGTCACAAAAAAATCACAAATTTATGGTTTCCAGGAGAATAGGGCTAATAATATACAAGAGTTGCAATTACAAATTGAGAATTCTTTAGGATTATTCCCTTTTCCATTAAAACCAAATGTCGGGGCTTTTTAAAATGAAATTTTTGGTTATTGTTTGGCCCAAAAAAGGGTTTTATTTGAGCATCTTCGATAACTTGAAATATTTTTTTTTTTTATTCTATGAAGGACATTTTTTTTTTTTTAAACTTCCGTTCCATTATTTATTTGAGAAAATTCTTTTTTTTATTAGGAAAAACTTTTTGGGTTTTTTAAAACCTAGCCAACTTTGGGGGGGCTCGTAAGTAACTAATTTTAAATTTATTTTTTATAAGACATCCGATCGAAAAACGGTTGATGCTAGCTAGCTTCTGCTACTTGCCTATAAACACTGCATATTCTTACAAAAAAAAAAACGTAGTACACAACTAAACTGGGCGATAACTTTCCGAATTTATCACCGTACTCCCCCCCAGCCCCAAACCCAAAAAAAGCCCCTTTAGGGAAAGAGACAAAAAATTAAATGAAAACCACAAAATTATTATTGGTATTTTAGAATTGGGTACATCCAAAATATCCAGGAGCCTCCTATGTTCGCAGTACGGTGGGCTTTACTGTATGACTTTTTTTTTATTAAAAACATTGGGGAAAGGGCAGAGTTTTTTTTAAAAAACCAAAAATGTTCCCCCTCAAAAAAAAAGAAAAATAATAGATGATTCCATATAAGGGGGGGCCCCAAAAGGCCTTTTTTCCGAAATACAGGGTGTTAAAAAATTTTTTTTTAATTTTTTTTTTTTTTTTTAATAAAATCTATGATTATGTAAATATTGAAGTAAAAATTGGTATCCGGGGGTTTTTGGTATGACAAAAATTGAATTTAATCTTAGTACGGCCCCTTCTTGTAGGGGGGGGCCCCCTAAATCTTTTTTTTTTTTAAACAATCACAACTTTTTTTGGACGGCCCTGTATTACATTTTTAATAAATTAAATAATTGTTATGCCATTTGTACTCAAAAAAAAGGATACTTGTTAAAAAAGGTATGAGAACCGTTTTCGAGATATTTGGATTTAAAAAAAAAATTCCACCCGATTTTTTTTTAGCAAAAAATTTAAAAAAAAAAAAAAAGTATAATTAAACAATATGTATTTTAATTTTTAATAAAATTTTGTTTTTAAATTATGTTTAGCAAAACATAAGATTTTTTAATTTTTTTTTTAAAAAAAAGAAAAATTAAATAAAAAAATTTTAAACCCTGTATTTCGGAAACGAAGGCCCCTTTTGGACCCCATTTTATGGGGTTTTTTTTTTTTTTTTGGGGCCCCGACTAAATACCTGAAGTATTGCTTTTCCTCATAAATCACCCTGTATATAAATAATCAGAGTAAAGTTAGAAAGCCCAAACAATAATAATATACAGGGTGTTCTATTTAAAAAAACGAATGGGAAAATTTTTGATACATTTCCGATCTTTTTTTTTATGTGATGATAAATTTTTTACGATTTAGTAAAAATACTTTTTCCTTTTTTTAAATTTAAAAATTTTTTCTAACTCTTTTAAAAAAAAGTTTGGGTGCTTTAAAATATACGGAAAAATCCTATACTAATATAAAAAATGCTATAAAATTTTTTATTAAAGCTTTGGTGATAATTTTTGCCATAAATTTTACTAGAATTCTTGTATGTATCCAATATGTATCGCTAAAGTACTCAAAGCCAAAATAGAGTAGTATAAAGATAAATAAAGACCTTGTGACTGTCTACTAATACTGATATTTGGTTCCGTTAATATATTATAACATCATTGAAGATAGCCCCTATGCGTAATTTTTTGATAAATATGAACCACTGTGCGTCGTAGCCTATTTTTAAATTAGGAGGAATAAACTAATTACGTTTACATATTGGAAAAAAAGATTTTTGACCTTTATGGTTTTTAAAAACTTGTTTTTATTTTACCAATAACGGTTTTATTTTTCTAATACAAAATATTACTTGTCTGATTTTAGCATTTTACATGATGAGAAATTATATCGTGTAAAATCTTGCCTAAGATGATAAATTAAAGTCTTTAACAACTAGCTTAAATTTGCATTTTTAGTAACCTTAAATAGTAAAATATAAAAAATGTTTAACATGGTGATAATTAAATAAATTTGTATCATAGCGGTGGCAAAAAAATGTTTGTACCGTTTAAAAATTACATTATTTTTCATCTCTATAAATCACCATAAATATAAAAAAAAACTAAATAAAAAAATCTGTTTAACCAGGGACAACTATTTATCGAGAGAAAAGTTATTAAACAAGTAAATAATTACAGATACTCAGGAGTTTAAATTAGGCCAGATCTAGAACAGGACAAAAAAAAAATCGGAATAGAAATGTCTAGAGGTCATTTCTCAAATATAGGTCAATCTTCTGTGCTAAAAATTTGCTTCTGAAAATAATTTTAAGATTTTTGAAAGGGGTAAAAAAGTATATGGGGTAAAAACTTGGATCCTCAAAGCTCACACTATAAAGAAATTTAATGTTTTCTAAATGCGGCTGTACAGAAGAATATTAAAAATCCATGGCTAGCCAGAATTACAAATGAGAAAGTCCTTCGAAGAATCGGTCAAGAGAGCTGAGCTGGGATTCTGTTAAGATATAAGGAAAAAGTATGTCAAAATAGGGATCATATGTCCTTGTTGGGCTTAAAGGTAACTTATAAGTTTGTCACTGTTTTAAAAGACATAAAGAAAAGGAATGTCAAAAAATGTGCTTACGGAATCGAGCCTCTGCTGACAACAACGATCATACAGGAAAAAGTAGATGGAAGAAATAGTGTCGGTAGGAAGAAAACATCGCCAGCCGGGGGAATTGTTTTACATCGCTAGAGACAGAGAAACATTTAATTTGGTGGTCTTCAAACTCTAAAACGTAAACGGCTTATAGACCAAAATACCAGGTGACAACGAACTTATTGGCAAGAACGTCATTAAGCTGCTTTTATTTTAAAGTTTGGATATTTGGACCAAAGACATCACTTTTGCTTTTACCGGAAATAGACCTAGATCAAGAAGAGAACCTTGTAAATAATTTTACGCTGTTTGATAGAGCGTCGAGTTTTTTTTTTTGTTTTATCCAATCGGGGTTTTTTTTTTACGTAAGTCTCCTTGCCTCTTAGTTAAAGAACGTAACATGAATATTATTCATAGATTTTTAATAGTAAAGATAAGACAATAAACACGAACTTACGGTCAGACATTGGAAAAGGACGTAACTCGTAACTAAAGTCGATAATTTCTGTTGCCAGCTTGGAAAAAATTTAAACATTTCTTAACAAAATTGCCTTTAAGTTATATATTTATAATAAAAAAAAACTGGGCATTAAAAAATTTATGATTTGATTTTAAAAAATAAATAATTAGAAGATAATTTTGCTACATAAACCCTTTTTAATTTATTTTTATTTATTTAAATAGTTTCGCATTTACATTTGCCCGCAAAGGAAATTTTACGGGCGGAATGGAATCCGTTTCAACCCGGTAGGAATTTTAGAACCTGTCTGTTGATAAATAAATGAACAGATTCGTAGTGCACGTTGCCTTGGGTTTCTTTAAGTGATTTGTGGTTTTTTTTTATTAAAATTATCTGTTAAAACTTTTACAAACTTATTTAAAAACTCTAAAATGGTGCGGAATGTTTTTTTTAAAAAATTGGACTTAAACAAAATTGGATTTACACGAAAATGGTTTTTTCTGGTAAAGGTTCTGTTGCTAGGAAATTTTTTTACAAAGGTCAGTGGCTGAATTTCAATAGCCTAAGAAAAAAACAAGACCAAAAGTAATTTACAAATTTATTTTTTAAAAATTTTGAAAAAGTTATTTTTTAGGGTTTTTTTTGGAGGAATAACTCAAAACAAATTCAAAAAAAATTTTGGTTGTGATCCGGGGCCCAAAAATCCTGTATAAAATTTTAAAAAACGGGGTGGTTCTGGAAAAAAATTTTTCCCAATTTTGTTTTTAATAACCTTACCCAAAAAATTTTTTTTTTATTAAATAAAATATTTCATAACTATTTATGTTACTAATCAGTATTTTTTAAAAAATTAAAAAAAAAAGTCATATAATTAACGATTTAAAAAATTTAAAATTTTTAATAAATTTATATCTAATCGAAACTCTTAACATAATCCATACGCCACTGGTGAAACTCAAGGCTCCTTAAAAGTTGCCTTGATCTTTCCCAATTTATCTTCTGTCCTTTTTTTCCCCCATATGATTTTATTGATAATTTTGGAACAAAACAAAGTGTCCTTATGAATAAAAGTTAAGTCTTTTTTTTTTCTTTCGTCTAGATATTATTCTATCCGGGTGCTTTATAAAATGAGTTCTCCTTTTTCTTTTGATGTACAGCTATATTAACAATATCATCAAAAGCTGTTTTTCCATCTCTTTATGTACGTCATTTTCAAAGCCATTTTGATTTCCTTTATATTCACTAGCGGGCGATGTTCATCGATATTTTTAAAACATGTGTTTTGTTCCGTGTTTGATTTTTAAAAATCGTGTTAGATTCAAACATCGATGTCGAATCATTTTCCTTTTGATGATCAATATTAAAAAAAAGGGTTTTTAAACCAAAATAAAATATTTAATTTTTTTTGGGATGTATTTCATGAATTGCTTAAAAAAAGTATAAGTAGTTCAGTCGAACCCCAAAAACTTCTTTTTTTCTTGGGTGGATTATGTGGATTTGCAAACCGCAAATCGTCCCGGCATGCGTATCGATACTCTTTCAATTTCGGGGAATTACCGACCTGGTATAGTAGTAGCATATTTTGTCTTCTCCTGTCCCTGCACTAATATTCACTGACTTTTTTTCCTGGTGTCTTTTTAAATAATTAGGAAACGAGCTATGTTTGTGAGATATTTAATTTTAAAAATAGCCCATTTTACTACTGACTGAGTGACTGACACATTGACTCTTTAAATTATGGGGCACTTCCTGAGGGAGTAGAAACTTAAAATTTGGTACGTAGGTAGCTTTTTGGGCACAAAAAAAAAAAATTTAAAACTGCATATTTTTACTTGGAACACCCTGACACAAAGCGGTAATATGGTATATTTAGGGGATAGTTTTGAAGTTTGCAGTTTGGAAATTTGCAATCTGATTGAATCTTAGTTTCTTAGGTTATAATTGTCTTAGAATTAAAAATGTAGGCAGGATTTTATTTACTAAACAAAGAAATTGCTACATTTTACCTATCAGATCGCAAACCAGGGGCGATTTAAGGCACACTAAAATGAGTAAATTTCGTACTTTATATTCAGTGTAAAGGTTAAAGTCTACCTACAGACCAAGGTATACTGGGAAAAAGGCATGAGATTCCCCCTATTCTTTTCATTCATTGAACTCAAAAAAAGAGAACTTGAAGTGGAAAGGAACTGGGTCTAATTTAATTTAAAACAATAATACACCAAATACCTTTTAGCCATTGAAAGATTTAATTATTATATCCCATAGCTTTCAGTTTTATTTTATCGTGTAGTTGCTGTCTTGCCTTCGATTTTTATTACTGCTGAATTATTAAATATGCTTTTGTACAAATTATTAAAAACTTGGGCTTAAATATTAAAGTGTACAAAAAACACTTATGCTTAGACATTAAAACTTAAATAAAGTTATTTTGATATTCTAATTATTTACGAAAATACATACTAAATATTTTTGAAAAATCGAAAAAGTGGACCTTAGTCGGCATAGTGGCAAAACAGCAAAAAAGTAGACTTTAGTTGGCATAGTGGCAAAACAGCAAAGATGCTTTCTTAAAAATATATGTTTTATAATGATTTACTAAAATATGCGCCAAATGATTTGTCTCTTTTATATTCTCGACGTTACGCTTATTTCACCTAAGTCTGTCGGCTAATCTTACCCACCGTTGGGTTTCTCATCGTCATCGGTGATACGGCATTTCTCGATTTCAATATGTTCATTCAATGCTTATATTACCAATCCCTCGCAAACAGACACACTAGGGGATACAGGAGGTAGTTATAAGGGGTGAAATTAAGAACTTTTTAGGTAAAAGCCGTCATTGATGATATGCTTGAAAATATGTGCGTAAGTATTAACCTAACCAAAGAAAATCCTAAAGCGCTGATATGTGGGTGGATACAGAGGAATAGGCAGACAGGTGTTAAAATTTGGGTGAAAGGCCGTCATCGGTAATATGTCATTTTTCCATTGCAATCTGTTCAGTTAATGCTAACAGTAACAATTCTTTGAGGGCGGACACCTCAGTAGATACAGGGTAGTACTTAATATTTTCAGGTAAGGGCCGTTATCGATGATATGACAAATAATATATGAGGTGAGTAGGTATTGACGTAACTAAACCAAATCTTAAAAGGTGGACAAGGGGGTGAATACAGAGAGGTAGAGAGCAGGAATAAAACTATGGGTGAAAGGTCATCATCGTTGATATAGCATTTCTCTATTGCATTGTAATCATTTAATGCCAATAGTTACAATCCCTTGCAGGCGAATCCCCTAGTAAATAGAGGGGATAAGATATAAGGGGTGAAGTAGCAAATTTTTTGCTGGTAAAATATGTCAGGTGAGTAGGTATTTACATAATCAAATAAAATTCCAAAAGATAGACATGTGAGTAAATCTAAAGGTAGTGGCTGACAGGGCTAAAAATTCAGATGAATGGCTGCTATTGGTGCAGATACCTTAGTGGATAAATGAGTAGAGTCTGATGAAAAAAATATTTCTACTTCAGTAGATTCGGTGGTGAGTGCATAAACCTAAATAATGTTCATGTCAGGCCCTTTGTTAATCATTATTTGTGCAACTCTGTCCGACATCGGTGTAAATTCTATCGTTGCTTTAAGTATTTCTACTTCAGTAGATTCGGCGGTGAGTGCATAAACCTAAATAATGTTCATGTCAAGTTAATCATTATTTGTGCAACTCTGTCCGACATCGATATAAATTCTATCGCTGCCTTAACTATTTTCGTTTTTACCATTATAGCTTCGCCCTTTCTGTATCGTGTTGTATCATCACCTGAGTAATAGATATGGAAAATTTTTCATTTTCAGCAATTGTGTGTCCTGGGGCAATATTAGGTACCAGTTAGTTTTCCGCTGCTTTTCTGGCTTTGCGAATCAGCCGCTTCTAACATGAATTAGTGACGCTGGGTGCAGCAGCCGATTCTAAGTCAGACGCTGCAGAGGATAAGTTCTAAACCAATCGTCCTGTTAAAAAAATCCGATTTAATGAGCTCTGGGGATATATAAATAATAACCATAGAAAACAATTCAAATAATACAAAATACTTTTTTGAAGAAATTAAACATTTTGCTTATAAAACAGTAAGCCCATAAAAATACACTATTGACTAGTCTAAATTAAAAATAAGTTATTAGGTGGATACATGAAAAGTAGGCCATATGTATAACATAGTATGTTATTTTTCTGAAATAGGCACCTATTATTTCGCAATATGTTAATATTTCGTAGTACGGTGGTTAATATCATTTATGTAAAAAATTAATGTAATTCGTACAAGAATATTATGGCAGGTAATCTACGCTTCCTTTGGTATAGTCAAATTAATTAAAGTTACCGTAATTTATGATTCAGGCATTACGATCACCAAAATGTTTATAGTACAAGTAGCCCAAAGGTCAATATACATTTTCATTAAGAAAAAAGCAAATAAATTCTCCTGGTAGTGCGATTTAATGCAAAAAATGTTAAACAAGTTTTAAACTCATTCTTTAAACTAAAAATAATTTTTACATATCTAACATTGAAAAATTGAAAAACTCACTAAATGGTTTTTTGCTTATCCCTATTGGTGCCTTTTTCGCAGACGAATGTCGAAAAAACCTCTAAAATTGACAGCTTGGATATTCCATTAAAGTAAAAGAGTTGACCTTTGGGAATATTATTATTTATAAAACGTTGTTTAAAAAAACTAAAGGCGGACGCTGTACAATGTGTAATTTTTGCAAAAACGCAGTTTAAATATTTTGCAGTGATATATTGGACGCTTCAGCGTATTACCTGTAATGTCCTATAAAAATGTAGTAAACGGATTTTTAAACTTCATATTTCATTCTACAACTCACTCGTATATAAATATCTTTAATTTTCATATAAATTTGGCAGAAAGTATAAAAACGGCTTTAAAAATTGTGCATTACGCGCTATTTTGCTCTTGGGGCACAGTAGTGTGGGGGCTAGGCTAGGGGAAATGTACGGCTTACTTTAAACCCCACTCTACTCTACTCCAAGAACGAGAGCCGTTTTTCACACTTGTTACAAAATTTATATGGACTTCGAAGATATGTATAATAAAATAGAAATTTTAATAAATCATTTATTATATTTAAATAAAAAATTACAATTATTACGCTGAATTGTCCAAAATATCACTACAAAATATTTAACCTACGATGCTAAAAAACCTTTCATCAAATATAGTCTAGGAGAAATCGGAGCATGAGTACCGAAAACTATTCCACCTCAATTTTTTATACGATCCTCTTTAAATTGCCCTACTGATGATATAAATGCATGTTGCCATGGCGCCACCTGGTGCCATATTGTTTAAACCGAAATTGTTATTTTTTAATCAAACAATTTTTTTTCATATTCTTTATTGAAATAAAAAAGGTCCTATAACTTATTACGATAAAGTTAATATTTTTGGAGATATGAATTTTTGAAAGTTCGAAAAATCTTAATATTGGATACTTTTGACCAATAAAAAATATATATTACAAAAAAAAAATATAATTTTTTTTTCATTCTTTATACAATAGTTAATAATATCCTTAATCGAGATTTGAAAAAATCTTATTGTTTATACAGGTTTTTTGATTGTTTATTAAGCGCGCTTACAACAAGGAAGTTTAAAGGTGCATGGAAGCCCAATGCTATGGCCCATTCGATCAAAAAATGTCCAGCCCAGTATGAAAATAACTGTCAGAGTTGGCCCCGCCGATTCTGCGCAATAACAAAATTCCACGAAATAATTTAATGTGTTGCCTACTTACACACTGATAAATCAGTGTGAAGTTAGCCAACACATTATAATTTTTGAGAGCCGGAGTACCGTTTTTTGGATTGATCAAAACCCTATTTTAGTGAATAGTGTTTATTAAATTGTGACTATAATTTTGTGTTTATTGTTTGTTACTTATAATATCGTAACAAAATGACTAGAGGTTGTATGGTTTTGTCTTGCAAATCAAAGGGTAACATACCCGTCTTTTTAACTTTAGGTAAGTATTTTTTATATTTAAATTAGGTGCTTCTTATAAGACGTAACGTTAGGTAACCGAATAAATAATAATATATTAATTATGAATAATAGAAAATGAAAATTTCATAGGAAATATTAGTGAGAAAAGTAAGGCAATCTTAACTATCTTTTAGATGATTTCCACAATGGTTATGTATTTCTGTGGATTATTAAAAAGAAATAAGTTTTACATTTAGGTACTTTTATTTCATTTAATAATTTAGTACACTCTTTTAAAGGATCAAAATTATTGATTACTGGGTAGACCAGGCAAATTTTAATATATACAGGTCCCTCTAATTGAATAAAAGGAAGTACAATTTTGATACGGTTTTTTGGGGCGCTGATTACAAATCTAAAAAAAAATCGGCAATTTTTCGTTTTCGAGATATTAATCATCAAAATTGAAAATCAAACTAACCTTATTTACACTATTCCTCCTTCCTTTTGCACAAAATTCTTGATTTTTACACTAAATTGGCACACAATGTTTCACAAACACCTTTTAAAAATTTTTTTTAATGTTTATTTTACATTTTTTTTACACTTTTATTTTTTAAGCAAATATGGCTGCTGCCTTTGAACTTAAAAGTTCGGTATTTAATGGAAAAAAGATGTAAAATAAATAAAAATACAAGGTTTTAAAAGGTGTTTATAAAATATCGTGTGCCACTTTAGTGTAAAAATCAAGAATTGTGTACAAAAAGAAGGGAGAATATAGTGAAAATGAGGTTAGTTTAATTTTCAACTTTGATGATGAAGATCTCGGAAATGAAACGTTGCCGAAAAGATATTTTTTAAGATTTGTAATCAGCGCCCCAAAAACCCCTGTATGCCAAATTTGATCAAAATCGGAGAGGAGGCAACTTTCGGGACAATACCATTTGTTTAAAAATAAATTAGATTTTTGGTTTCTTAATCTTGCATTATCAACTTTTTAACCTCGACATACTGTACACACATAATATTTAACGGATACTGTTACAATGGATACTTAGGTACCAAAGGTTACTAAACATTTTTAACCACTGTTATTCTGTCTCATGAATGTTTGTTATTAGTGAAAAGTATATGCCTAAAAAGCAGTTATAAAAATGTTTACTTTTTAATGTACAACCAGAATCTTAGGATTAGATTAAAGTCATTTACACTATCTTGCCCTTCTTTTATCACAAAATTGGTGATAAGTACATAATACTATTATACAATGTTTGAAATTTATTTTAAAAAATCGTGTTTTTATTTATTTACAATGATTTTTGGTAAAAATAGAAAACTTCCAAAAATATCGACCATTTAAATAGAGGGCAGTAAAGTGGCGCCATCTATTCTTTCCATATTATATCAGATGATATAAAATCTAATATTACACAATAATTTTAAATATTCTATAGTAGTATCCTTTAATAACCAACAATTTTGTGCAAATAATAAAAAAAACAGTGAATGTTGGAATTTGACGGAATTGATAGTAACAAAGAATTATGGAAATCCGGCCCTGACCTACTATTCATTGCGCAAATTCCGCGGGGCCAACCCCCCTATTCCCGCTGCCCTGCACGCCTGGACAATTTTGTTCTACAGTATTGGGCTTCCATACACCTTTAAACTTCCTTGGCTTACAAGTAAAATAAAGCTCCAATAACTTTTGTAAAATTGATTTCAGGAAAAAAAATTATTATAAAAACATATTGTAGATAATTCAATTATTAATAACATTGCTCTCCTTAACAATTTTGATAAAGTTACTCGTTTTTAAGATAAATAATATATAATGATTCAGGGTACGGAGAGGCCGATGCAGCGTATGAGTCAGAGAGATAGCCTGGGAGCTGGCAGCAATTTTTGGGTAGGTATTTGAGGCAAGCTGAAAACTTGTCATATACTTCTCCTATTAAACCCCAACACGGAACTGCAGACCTGGCTGGTAAGTAGCGGGGCTAAATCAACCCAAAAATTTTTAAAAACATATATTTTTTTGTTCCAAAAATGTATTTGAGGCAATATGCAATTTTTATATGTTGTAGTTGAATGTTTAAAGAATTTATAAAAAAAATAAGCCAGACGATTTTGTCGGGGTTTTAACCTTGCAAAAATGTTTTGCAAAAAATATAAAAAATGTATTTGAGGCAACTTGAAATTTTAATAGGGTATTATTTAAAACTATAAAATAAGATTCTCAAAAAGACAGATCATTTTGCTGGGACTTTCCATATGCCAGGTGATCTAAAAAATTATGTATATAGGTGCGACTGAGAAGCGCTATAGACAAGCTGCTGTAGTGTAAAGGTGCGTACAGACTGGGCCAACGAACGCCAACGAATGGGTTCGTTCGAAGAAGTTTTGTTCAGTTTGGACGGTCCAGCGAAGGCCAACGAATGTTCGTTGGCATTCGCTTGCAATCCATAGAGTGTCGGTAACATCAAAAGAAAAAGAGGGAATCGGTGAATCGAACGAGCTATGAAAGCGTTTAGTTCAAATCTCCGGTGCAGTCAATGCACGTATTTTTTTTTTGGAATTAAAATTTTATTTTCCAAATATGAATGAAAAAGAGTGGTCCAATGACGACCTATTTCTATTAATAGATTTATACAGAGAAAAGCCACGTCTCTGGAATCGCGCATTCATTTTTGCGGTTTTGTGTCCAACGAACGTTTGCTCAGACAGCGAATGCAATATGGACGGTTTTTCGAAGGCCAACGAACATTCGGTATCCATCGCCGAATCTCATTCGTTGACGTTCGTTGGCCCGGTCTGTACGCACCTTAAGAGAGAACGTTACTATTGGCTCTGGCGAGGTCACGTCGCTTACAATAGCTATGAGGTTTCTGGTCGGAATTTCGGAGTCGTTATTCTGAGTCGTTTAAATATTGGTGTTACACGTGTTTTATAAGTAAAATAATTTTAAAATGTCTGGTAAAAAATTAGATTGTGTCATTTGCAAAAAAGACGATGATTAAGTAATTGCTTATGTAGAGAAAACTCTTAAAAAAAGTAATAAAATATTAGAGATCCGTAAACATTATAGATTAAAATATAATAAATAATAAAAATTTATATTTTTGTACTCAAGATAATTCTTCAGTTGTCTAATTATTTTATTTCAATAAATCTGATTTTGTGATTATATATTTTTGTAATCATTACTTTTTTTAATACGTTAGTCTTTATTAATTTTAACATGAAAATATATTTAATTTCGGTATAAATTTTGTTGTTTGAATACTGTCACAAAAAAAGTAATTTTTTAAATTTTGAATGTAGCTGCAAAAATCTGAATTCGAAAAAAATTTTTGAAACAAAAGTTGTTTTAAAATTAATTTTCTAAAAAAAAATTCTCTTGAGATTTGTTAAAAAAAAAAAATTTTTTTGCACTAATGTCAAATATTTAAGTAATTCATTACATTTGAATTTGTATTAAAATTGACTAAATAACAAATTTTTTATGAAAAAAAAAACACAAAAAATATGTCCATTTAGCACACACAAATCAACACAATCATTTTTACTTAAACCACTTTTAGCAGAAATTCACAATATTTTATATTTTTTTACTCCGACATTCCGACTAGAAACCTCATGGCTATTGTAAGCGACGTGACCTTGCCAAAGTCAATAGTAACGCGGCAATTAAGAACGCAGACAGCTGCCGATAAACGTTCTCTCTTACACTACAGCAGCTTGTCTATAGCGCTTCTCAGTCGCACCTATACATAATTTTTTAGATCACCTGGCATATGGAAAGTCCCACCAAAATGATCTGTCTTTTTGAGAATCTTATTTTTTAGTTATAAATAATACCCCATTAAAATTTCAAGTTGCCTCAAATACATTTTTTATATTTTTTGCAAAACATTTTTGCAAGGTTAAAACCCCGACAAAACCGTCTGGCTTATTTTTTTTAAGTTCTTTAAACATTCAACTACAACATATTAAAATTGCATATTGCGTCAAATACATTTTTGGAAAAAAAATATTTTTAAAAATTTAGGGTTGATTTAGCCCCGCTACTCACCAGCCAGGTCTGCAGTTCCGTGTTGGGGTTTAATAGGAGAAGTATATGACAAGTTTTCAGCTTGCCTCAAATACCTACCCAAAAATTACTGCCAGCTCTCGGGCTAAGACGGCGAGAGCGCGCCTAATAAACAATCAAAAAACCTGTATAAACAATAAACTTTTTGAAATCTCAATTAAGGATATTATTAACTATTGTATAAAGAATAAAAAAATATATTTTTTATTTTTAATTTATTTTCTAATATATCTTTTCCATGGGTCAAAATTACCCAAATTTGAGATTTTTAAATTTCATATCTCCAAAAATATTGACTTTATCCTAAAAAGTTATGAAATTTGTATTTTAATAAAGAATATGAAAATAAAAATTGTCCGGTTAAAAAATAACAATTCCTTGCAATTGTTTAAACAATTTCGGTTTAAACAATAGGGCACCAGGTGGCGCTATGGCAACATGCATTTATATCATCAGTAGGGCAATTTAAAGAGGATCGTATAAAAAAATTGAGGTGGAAGAGTTTTCGGTACTCATGCGCCGATTCCTCCTAGAGTAATAGCACTTACACACAACATGTTATAAATTATCATTTTACCAAAGACCAGCTTTCCAACTTTTAAAGAATCCAAGTTATAAACTTTTTAAAAAGTTGTTTATTTAAGTGATTTTTCCAACGTCTCTCTTGCGAAAAATGCACCAATAAGAATTAGCAAAAAACCATTTTGTTTGTTTTTCGATTCTTTACAAAAGTTCTGTTGACTGCTTTTAGGTTGAATAAAAATTGAATTCTTCCTCTTCTTCTTTTTCCTGCGAGCCGTCTTTTACTACCGGAGGCAGCGCAGCCTCTTCGGCTTTTTGTGCCTAATCTCCCATTGTCTTTTATACCAAACCTCTCATTAGTCTTGTTTCTTCTACAAGTCTGTATAACTTCGAGACTGGTCGGTTGATATATTCCTGTGGGCTCATTTTCGGTTGCCCAAATAATGCCTGTCTTTTGTGATTTAACGCTTCACATTCACACAGTATGTGGTAGGCTGTTTCTTCTTCGTCTTACTCTACTGAGGTTTTCCCAGTATTCCTCGTGTTTGTTTCGGATCCATTACCTGGTTTGCCCTCGTGCTGTGGTTTTGGTCACTCCAAGGGCAGGTTTTGGTCCAAAGTATGGTGTGGATGATCCCTGTCTCGCTAGCTCATCCGCTTTTTCGTTGCCTTCTATTCCCAAGTGTCCTGGTACTCATAAGAGAGTTTTGAGGTAAATTTTTGCACTTGCACTAAAAGGAAAGGAACAGGTTTTTTTTTCATATAAAAACAGAGAAAACCTAACTTTTGTAAGAATTTTGTTTTTTTTTATTCTATGTACCTTTTTTTAAAGATAGTACTGATGATATGCTGTTTAATTTTATTTACCAAAACACCTACTATTTTGCCCCGTAAACTATACTAATAGTAGCAAATAATTAAATATTAATATGAGAACTTGCTTGTTCTTTTATGTGGATATCAATAAATTGAATATACTGGACCATAAACGTGTATTTTTTACACAATGGAAACGTTTAAATGTATGGATCAATAGGTTTAATTTTAATAAATGTTTAGAAAATAAATACCCACTGTAATTTTTCAAAATTAATTTAATTTATTAAGCACTTTGGTAGATTGTAAGGTAATTAATTTAAATTAATTAGCAAATCGTATATAAAGTTTTTACTAATTCGATTAAAGTAGGTAATCCGTGATTATAAAAATACAAAAAAAATTGTAACCCTTTAAATTTTAATTTATTGGTAAACAAACAGTAGATTAATTTATTCTTATAATATTTATTGACATTACATTACTTAAGTGACAAGAAGTAAGATATCAGTTAATAAACGAATTAAACAATAAATATTCATATATGTTCTAGTTAAATTAACTAAAAGTTGGGTAAATTTTGTTTGCTTACACTATGTTTTATAAACTAGAGTAGAGCGGCCCAAAACATCCAATTTTTAAAGTTGGAAAATAAAGTAAATACGTGACGTCATAAATCCAGTTGCTGCCGGATCAACAATCACAAAGGATCAACAGAAAATGGGAATATAATAATCGCAAGATGATAACAGCGAAGGAGAGTTAAGAAAAAAAGGTAAGAAAGAATGGTCAATAACCAATCTAAAGGTACTCAACGTGGTAGCACGCGGGTACGGAACGCGTACCTAGAATAAAATCAGAAACATTTTTTCTAATTTTGGAAAAAAAATAGCCGTAAATTTCGTAACAATGGTTATTCTGTAAAAATTCCCTAACTAGAATACTGTATTTTTAAAATCAGTACTGTAATAGTCAGGTAAATCACTTCTCAATGTGTTCATGGTAAAATAAGGTCTCAAAATGTGTTTTTACGAATTCACTATTAATCGGTCTACAATGCTTAACACCCCAAAAATTTGACATATAAACATTTACAGCATGTTATAAAATTATATGTTAATCGGATCGTAACATGAATTACCTATTGGATGCCTTTCTCGATATCCTGACAAACTGGCGAATGCCATTTAGATATTGGTACTATGAAAGTATTTAAACTATTATATACGAATAGCAATATTAAACCTTTTTAACCTAAATTTTTACATGTTACATTCCCTGTAATACTCAACCTTGGGTTATTCACATAAATTAAAACGGTGCTTTAGCTGCAGTATTTCCTATGGTTTTTTCATTACTATCTTCAACTCCTAAGACTAAGACAAAACGCGCTGTAAATAGTCTTACGGCCGAGTGATGACCGCGTTGTTAAATTTAGCGATGGACTTAGCAATTGTTAAAAGTTAACAACGGTTTAGTGTGTTTAACAAAATGTCAGATTTTGACAGGTTGCCTACTAAAATCATTGAATAACACTGACAATGACGTTTTGTTAAACATTCTAAACCGTTGTTAACTTCTAACAATTGCTAAGTCCATTGCTAAATTTAACAACGCGATCATCTCGGCCGTTAGAGTTATCCAGTCTAGAGCTTTGACTAGACACAATCTACGTTGTCATAGCCAGCGCTTTTTTAACATACGGTATAAAACTTTTGGACATCGTTAAATAAGTTTGGTTAAATATTAAATAAAAGGTTTAATAGTGCTATTCGTATATAATAGTTTAAATACTTTCATAGTACCAATATCTAAATGGCAATCGCCAGTTTGTCAGGATATCGAGAAAGGCATCCAATAGGTAATTCATGTTACGATTCGATTAACACATAATTTTATAACATGCTGTAAATGTTCATTTGTCAAGTTTTTGGGGTGTTAAGCATTGTAGACCGATTAATAGTGAACTCGTAAAAACACATTTTAAGACCTTATTTTACCATGAACACATTGAGAAGTGATTTACCTGACTATTACAGTACTGTTTTTAAAAATACAGTATTCTAGTTGATAATGGGTATAAGATTCTTATTTCACCTTAGCTTCAACTCATGTCAGAGACTAAGGTCTTGCTGTAAGTTTAATATTCTAAAACCTAGGTTGTCCCATTCATGTTTGATCGGAGAGAGATCAGGCCATGTTGGGGGCCACGGTCAGGGGATATAAAAAAGGACATTCATATTACCTCTAATAAAGACTCGAGGGTTTGTGCCACCATATCCGATGTCATCCCATACAATTAGACTCACTGTCTGATAGGACTGTCTCTTCGTATTAATAAACTGTGGATTATCTTTCAACAGGTCTCCCTCTTACTCGACTCTTATGCACACCTAAACAAAAGCAAGATTCTTCACCGAAGAGCACCTGGTTCCCTAGTAATCTCAAAGAAGCCTGTTTCTGCAAGATTGTAGTCCATTACGTTAATACCCAGGATTCAATTTTAATACCCAATGGGGAAGCTGAGAAAAAAGCACAAAACTTCTTATTTAGCCTTTATATTACTCATTTGTGTTTATGAAACATCTGATCTACATACGCCTGAGTCGAACTAAAGTGGTCTCTACGTGCCAAAAGTGTTAGTAAGCGGTGTTGACGATCTTAATATCTTAAAATAGAACGTAAAGATCGGTTTGTTTTATCTCCTAATAGGACATCTTTTTGAGATCTACCATATCCTATCTACCAAATACCTTTTATTAAAACAATAACTTTTTTGTATGTCTAATCATCGTAACTAACTAAAAACCACAAACACAATCTTTTTAATTTTTTAAAGCTTCTATCTACCTTTTCAGTATAAACAAGAAATACATTCGCCGTCTATGTCTTGTCCACCGTTTTATACAAATATCACTCAAATTTTTTTTTAAAGTAGTTCCCCAAATACCAATAATTTTTTATCACATTGGCAACACTGTCACATGCAATCTTTTACAAAGTAACCATGAAAAGAATAATAGATTACAATGTTGTCATTTACCGAACTCTTATGCTATTTGAGTCAGAACTTTATTTAAATTTCTATCTTTAAATTATTTTAGAAATGTTAGAAACCTTGTATTGCAAACAACTACAACATATAACACACAATTTGCATTAATTTAAAACGTGACTAATTTTAAAATCTTTCACTCCTTTAAACTAAGAGGAAATACATTCGCCGAAAGACACTCCCGAAAAATGAAACAAACTTTCCAAATTACCAATCATACCTTACAAATAAATTCTTTTTTTTACACTCGGTATTACTTTTGTGGGTATTTTATTAATTGTTACAAAAATATTCATATTTTATAATTTATTTCAGATTTCTAGATATAATAATAAAGTAGTAAAAAGGTTTTTTAAATTTTAGGTTTTTTAATATAACTTTTATAAATATACATTAAACCATATATATATATATATATATATATATATATATATATATATATATATATATATATATATATATATATATATATATATATATATATATATATATATATATATATATATATATATATATATATATAATAATATATATATATATATATATATATAATAATATATATAGTATATATATATATAATATATATATATATATATATAATAATAATAATAATATATATATATATATATATTATATATAAAATATATATATATATATATATAATATATAATATAATATATATATAATATATTATATATATATATATATATATATATATAATATAATATATATATATATATATATATATATATATATATATATATATATATATATATATGTATTTTTTTTTTCAGTTATTATAATTTTTTTGCAACACTATATAATTTTTTAATATACTATAACCAAGTGCCCTCTAATATATATCTTCTGTTACTTTGTTTCCCAGATATTGTAAATAGAAAAAATATTTGCAGCATTCTCAATTTTTAAATATAATTTTAAAAATTTATTAAACTTTTTTATGTATTTTTTATTTCTACATAGAAATATATATATTTAAGCAAAATTTTATTTCCTAAAATTATAAATAAAATTATTAAATATATTTTTTTTGGTTAAAAAAAATTATATCAATTTTTTGATGCATCCTATATATTTGAAATATATAACCTTGACTATATTTTTGTTTTTTTATAACGTAAATAAAGTTGATTTAAAACTAAAAATAAAAAGTTATGTACACATTTTTTAAAACACTCTGTTTAATATTTGTTGGTATTTTTAAAATTGCGCTAAGAATGTACATACTTTACCATATTTTTAAATATCTTTATTTTATATTATGTTATTACGATTTTTATTTTTTTAGTTTTTTTTTAATATCTATATTTTTTTTTGACTCACCCGGTATAGCAATAATTTATTTTTTTAAACATTATATAAATACATAATAACCCCAAAATTTTTTTTTCTAATTGTTTTAATAACGTCTGTATAGAATATTATATTTAAAATTTTTGATTTCATGTAATTTTCTAACACTTTGTATAAATTTTTGGTGTGTTATAATAAGCTGTCCTATAATAAATATACAGCCTTTTCAAATTTCAACCATTGTTATTTTACTTTTCACACCCTAAGGGAAACGTGCGGAAATTTATTTTTATATTTTTTTTAATCCTTAAAGGCAATCTGTATGATAAGATAAAAATGTTTTTTACAAGCTCATTTCCGAGAACCGATACAATAAGCGAGGGGGTGGAAGGAATTTTTTTCTGTCACAAAATAAGTTATTTTTAAAAACCCATTTTGCTGTACACCTAATTTTTTTAAATCCTTTAATTAGGAAAATTTTAAAAAATCGATGTATTACATAAAAATTAAAAACCAATTCAAAATTTAAAAGAGGGGAGGGGATAAAAAACCATATTTACCAAAACATAATTTGTACCACAGTATATGTCCTAATTCTACATGTTTCGGGTCAGATATACATAAAACATCCTGTTTATTAGATCCTTAAAAGCATCAAAACCTGCTTGTTTTAGCTTTAAATATTTAATTTTAAAAAAATCCTGTCTTTAATATGTTTCTTTAAGTTTATGGTGATTTTTGTAATATCCTGTATACTGTATATCCATGCATAATTTATTTAACTTTTCAAACACACTGTATAACATTTATAATTAAAAAAATAAAATAATTATGTTGGCCAAAACACATCTAAAAATCCAGCATTTAAAATATACAACTTTGGAATACCCTGTATAAAAACTTGTACTTATTTACCCATTTGCACACACTGTATAATTTATAAATAAAAAACAGTTATCATGTTTGCGAAAAAAACCCTTACATAATATTACACATCCTGTATAATTCCAAAATCCCCCTACTTTTTCTAAAAATACATGACTTTTAAAAATCCTGTGTATAATTACCTATCATGGATATACATCTTTGTTCATTAAAATACCCTGTATAATGTGTAAGAAAAACCTATTTATTTATCTTTTTAAATACTCTGTATATAATACAGGGTGATTCATGAGGAAATGTCAATACTTCAGGTACGTTCTCAGGGTCCAAAAATAAACATAAAAGTCTATACAAATATGATAATGTAAATATTAGAGTAAAAATTGGTATCCGGGGGTTTTTTTGTATGACGGATCCGAATCTAATCTTATTATGGCTTTTACTTGTAGGGGGCGCCACCTACACGTCTTTTTAATATTTTGAACAATCACAACTTTTTGGTACGACCCTGTATTACATTTGGGAGTAAATTAAATAATTGTTTTGTCATTTTTACGTCAAAAAGGTATACCTGTTAAAAATTGATATGAGCAACCGTTTTCGAGATATTTGGATTTTAAAAAATTACGACGCATCTGATTTTATTATAGCAAATAAAAAAAAAAAACAAAATGTATAATTAAACAATATGTATTTTAATTTTTAATAAAATTATTGTTCTTAAATTAAGTTCGGCAAAACATAAGCTAGGTTTTATAATTTTAAAAATTCCACCATTTACTTCTAAGCACATGTAAGCTTTGTGGTAAACACCCTGTATTTGGAAAACGAAAGCCTTGCGGACCCATATTTGTATAGACTTTTATTTTTATTTTTAGACCCTGAGTACGTACCTGAAGTATTGACATTTTCTCATGAATCACCCTGTATAATAGCCGCAGGGCACTGCGTACGCGAGCAAAATATTTAGATCGTCCATCGTAAATGTCCCTTGCGGCCTTTCTTAGCGAGATTTTGTACTGATATACGGCACAATTTGGTGAAAAATTATGCATGGGCTCCTGAAAAATTCTGAATTTTGCGATTTAAGTATAATTTTCCTCTTTTAAACCATATTTTTTTAAAATATTACGAAAAACAGACCAGGACTTCCAGCTTAAATCCAACTGAGAGTTCGCTTTTGCTCGATAATTTTTAAAAGTACCTTATAAACATTCATTAGGGGGGTTAAAAAACACTATCGGCAGAGCCGACTGATAAAAAATGCGAATTGAATAGATAAAATAAGTGGCGATTTTTGGGCCAAAATTTGTTTTTTTAAAACGTGTTTTTCACTCGTTTACAAGTATTATAGAGAAAAATGGTAAGAACATTTTTAAAAGGCAATTAGACGATATAAAGGATGGCGTAAAGGTTTTTTGATTATATTTAGAAATAAAATGGCAATTTACGATCAAAGTCGGCATTTTTTGCGTGAATTTCAAAAATTTATATCTTCAAAAGTATTTATTCTAGCGACTTGAATTTTTAGTATGTTTTAGTGCAAGCATTTGACATTATGCCAGAAATATTTCAGAATTTCGGCTTTGACATTTTTTTAGTAATAAAAAATAATGTGTAAATCTGTCCGTTTTTTCGAAAAAATCGAACATTTTTAAGCTTTATAAAACACGCTGTAGAAAAGGTAGGATCACGTTTTATATTTCTAGTTATAGAACTTTTTGCGAGGAATACTGTGACATATTTATTTCCTTGATTCGGGGTCAAATTTTGGAGAAAAAAATTAAAAATATGCCAAAATTTGACAAAAACGTGATATGATTTTTATTTTTAAAACAACAGGAGATTAAAAATTTCAATAACCCCTCTATAAAATTATTCATTCGTATATTTTAATATAAAGAAAAAGGGAAGATGTCAACTGGGTCCCAAAATTTTGTATCTACGCAAAATACATAAATTAATAAATAATAATTAATAAATTTTGAGGGGTGATAAAATAAAATTATAACATAATTAAGCAAGTCTACCGCTTTTCGCCATTTTTTAAAAAATTATACTTACTCGTATAGTTGCTTATAAGTAATAACTGTTTTTCTTTTTCTCTCAAAATAATACCAACATTCTTAAGCTTCTGTCTTTTTGAATATTTTCCGAAGAGGTTCTACCTCTTAAAATTTGGTATGTTAGTAGGTATTAGGACACAAGTAAAGGAAAAATGCACATTTTTACTCAGAAAGCCCTGAAACAAGTGCAGTCAGAATAAACCTAAGTTTCTTAGGTCATAATTTTCTTGGAAATTAAAAATACCAACCAATTTTCTATCCAAAAATCTCGGCCTTCTAAAATAATGAGATTCTAAATTATACAAACTTGTTCCACTCCTTTTTAACTTGGCAAGTGTTGTCTGTAGTGTCTGTATTGATAAAAAAGAACATTTATTAATACAGACAGATCAGTAAAAATCTTGAGTCAAAGAGTGGAACAAAATGGTGGACAGAATTTGGTCTCATTTTGGAACTTAGTACTTTAGGAGGCCTAGATTTTTGGATAGGAACTGGGCTCTTATTTTACATAATTGCTTTTGCTGTGATATGATTTTACGTCATTCATAAAATCCCGACAGAAACCTAATTAAGTTTTCTGAGAGGCAGTTTGTATACTGATAAATAGGTATAAAAATAGATATTTCATTTTAGTCCAGAAAACCAAGCTGAAAAAAGTGCAAAACCTCGCAATTTTTTCAAAATGCATAGATTTGCATAAAAACTTGGGATTTAGCCCTACTTACCCTCCTCTTTAAAATGTGTATTATGTTAATGGGCGCTCTTTATTTTTAAGGGGTAAAAACTCCCTTTATTGCTAAAACGTATAAAACTATACATTTAAGTTTAAGTTAAGTAACATTTGACTCCAATAAGTTGAAAAAGTAGTATTTTGTTTCTTTGAAACATTATTTAAAAAATATTTCAGCCCTTAAAAATAAACCCCTATTATGATTTTTTTAAAAAATATTTACCCCAAAAAATTAATATATTATCACAGTGTTTTGCATGAAAATTTAGGATTAGACTTAACTTACCCTTCTCTTCAAAACTTCATAAATTAAGGCTCATATAAATTGAAAAATAAGTATTTAATTCTTTAAAACATTATTTAATATATTTATACCCTTGAAAACCAACCCTTATTGGAATTTAATAAAAAAATGTTTACCCTAGAAAAATTAACATATTGTCACAGAGTTGTGATTAAAAAATGTGACTGCTCAAAAGTATTACTAATTTAATTTTGTAATAATTTTTTAATCGTCAAAAAGCCACCCTTACAATATTACAATGCAAAAAATAGTACAAAACCGCGGATTTTTTAATAAGTGCATCGAAATCGCTTTAAGCATGCTTTAAAAAATTGGTTTTTTAAGCATAACTCCTTCAGTTTTTGTGATAAAAAGTTCCTTAAAAAAAACCATTTTGTTGGTTTTGGTTGTTGATTTTCATTTGCAGCTCTATTTTTTCAAAACTTAGCAATTTAAATCGGTTAAACTTTTAGAATGCATTTATGATATAAAAATAAAGATAATTGAAAAAGGGCTACGAATTATTTTAATTGGGGTGGTAATTAGGAAGTTGCTTTCAAAGAGTTTTGCACTCAAAAAATTTTGGTCTAACCTTATTTTAATAATAACTCCCTCAACTTTTATGATACAAATCTTTTTTTTAATAAAGGTCAAAAAGGTGCAAATGCTTTAAAAAAGTTATTATTAGTTTTCCTCAAAAAATACGTGGGTTTTGCGTTATTTGCCTTTGAACTCTGAAATTTTGTGTTTGATGACTAACAGCTAACCTTTAACAAACCACAACTTAGTTTATATGATAAAGGTTTTGATCCTTGGACTATTCCCTACCTACTGTCAAAATTTAAATTCATTCTATGCATTTTGTAAAAATTGCTAGGCAAAAAGGTCGTTTCCTGGACTGTTTGCTACCTGCATACTAAAAACAAAGAATATGTTTAAAAAAAAAATGCAATACTTTGTTTTATTAAAATATTTTTGTGATCACCCAACACAAACTAAAGCGCCGATCTAGTTACCTTATGCAATGTTACAAGAAGTAACCAGGATGAAAATAAAACTAATCTAATTTTAAGATTTAAAAAAAAATAGGTTGCGCTAACAAATATTGATGAAAGTTTTATTAGCGCAAACAACATTTAGTTATTATATATTCCATTTTGTTTAAAAACTAAACCAAAACCCTTTTTAATAACCTTTTCATTTGGATTAATAAATCGATTTTTTTCGATGTGAGGGAAAGTAGGTATTGCATCGCGGTGAGGGTGTCCATTAGGGGTCGTCCATTAATCACGTGAGATTCAAAAGAAGAGAAGGGGGTTCGATAAAAATCGCGAAACATCACAAGAAGAGAGGGGGTTGTAGTGAGATATCACGTGTATTTATTTTATCGTTGAACGCGCAATTTTTTAAACAACCGAAAAGTCAAAAGCAAGCTGCAACCTTAATATCTGTTTGTACCTTGTTATGACTATCTTTAATTTTCCAGAAATGAATTGGATTATAAGTACTTTCCTGTAATTAAAGATAATATTCTAAAATGTTTAAGATACTTTGAACTAAAAAAAATACACGTGATTTCGGCTAGGGGGAGGGGGGGTTGGTTAGTCTTGAACCGCTTGAACCTCACCACGTATCATAAAAAACATTACGTGAATAATGGACGATCTCTTACAGATCGGTGCTGGTTACGGAGTAACTTTCTAACAAAAAAAAAATGCTTTACTATTTGTACCTAGTACTATCTGAAAACATAAAGAGTTTATTAATTACACACGCTCCCTAACTATAATTCAAACTTAATAGGAAATTTAAGTAAATAATTGATTAGATAAGAAAGTTTGACATATCTAAAACAATATCTTTTAGTTGACTATGTCCGTAGACCGTGGGATCATTTTGCAAATTTATTAATAAATTATTTTATTTACCCAATCAATAAACGGGTTGTGTTCCCTTTTAGATATTTAAAAGGTATAATTAACAAACTTTTTTGTGCTAACAAATATATTTTCTTATGGTTCGTTTATAAAATATTTAATTTACTAACGATTTGTCTTGAAGGTAAGTTTTCCTTTTTATTTAAAATTTTAGAACTAAATGGTCAAAATAACATATTATTTTTTGGGCTTACTTAGGGCTTTATTACCTGAATTTTTTTTATTGTAGGTGAAATTAAATTGTATACAAATTAACAATAAAAATAACTAAAATGGTATCTTTATGTACGGGGTTATCCCAAAAAGACTAAACTAAGCCCATTTTTGATTTATTTTTTGGAATATATATTTAGAATATATATATATATATATATATATATATATATATATATATATATATATATATATATATATATATATATATATATATATATATATATATATATATATATATCAGGGTTATATCAATCTATAGAAGGATCTTTATTGACAGGGTTATCCAACGAGGACTAGACAGGCCGCCTTATTAACTCTACCTGTACTTTTATAAAAAAAAGTGAAATACCCATCATATGTATATAATTTTTTCCTCCGAATCCGAAAATGATTAATGTAAAATAATTGAATATCAAATAAAACTGCTGAGGCTCATTTTGATATTTTTTTAAATGGAAAGGCATATTTTTTATGTGATTATCCGATTCCTCGTATATCTTTTGATCTAAAATGATATTTTTTTAATTCAAAATGGTCCATTTTCTGCACGTTTAAATCAAAAATATTTTCGTCTACCGTGACATTAACACCTGAAATATTGATACGAATACCTGTTCACTGTTTAACGGTAGTGTCATTCAGACAACTAAAATAATAAAATTTAAAAGTTGTTTATATTTTTCCTGAATTGGGAACAATTACCGTTAAAAAATGAAATATTCAATAGAAGACCGTCTACACATTATAATACAATAGATACAATTCTAAGAATTAAGACTCTATTTGTAGAATAGATACAAAACAAATATAAAAACAATATAACATATAAAACAAATACCCCATAAGAAAAAACTATAAATTAAACTTAAGAACACCAGACATCCTAATGATATAAATGTTCGATATGTCCTTCGTTGTTTTAGAAACAGGACCGATGCCCCCTTTTTAGTTTTCCAGAGAACCCCTTATAATATTGTCCTGGTTAAGTCTGTCATTTTCATTCACAATTTTTGGCTGTATCTCATCGATATTTCTATTGGGCCGTTGATAAACTACGTTTTTTAAATGGCCCCATAAAAATGTATCCATTGGTGTGATATCTGGGCTATTGGGTGGCCAATGAAGTGTTCCGTTACGGCCAATCCACTCGTTGTAACTCCCATTCAAATATACTACTACTTCTCGAACGGCATGAGGTGAAGCGCCATCCTGCTGCCAAATAATATTATTGTAGATTTGCAATGGCAATCCTTCCAAGGGTTCCTCGATATCGTTTTGAAGAAACTGAAGGTGTTTTTGGCCTGTTAAAGAGCCACGATAAAATAGCGGTCCAATAATTGTTTATTTTTGATATAACTGTTCCATAACTGACCCTTCGGAGCTCTAGGCCATACCTTACTTCTCGTACTGCCTGCGGAATAGAACTCATCGGATTTGTCCTAAAATATTGAACAATTGCTGGATTTCTTATGTTTTGTCTTCTTTCTTTGCCTATTTTTCAATGTTTTTGTTTCTTTAAATAGAGTCTTAATTCTTAGAATTGTATCCACCGAAATGCGTCTCTGAAAACTCTCGAAAAATCTTCTTTGCGTTTATCGATCATTTTCTCTGCTTTTGTAATATAATTTTACAATTTGTAGACGGTCTTTAAATAAATATTTTATTTTTTAACGTTATTTGTTCCTAATTCATGACAAAAAATAAACAACTTATAAACTTTATTTTTTTAAAAAAAAAAAAAAAAAAAAAAAAAAAAAATATAGTCAAATATATACGGATGGAACGCCATCCTGCTGCCAAATAATATTGTAGATTTAATGGCAATCCTTCCAAGTTCCTCGATATCGTTTTGAAGAAACTGAAGGTTTTTTGGCATGTTAAAGGTTCTCACGATAAAATAGCGGCCATAATTGTTTTCATTCAAAAATTATATATGATCTACTTAAACTTTTATTATTATTAAGGGTACGCGTCTGAACGGCCATGTTATCCTACTTGGATAACCTTCACATAAATTAAGCAGTTGTTATTCGTTGTCTCTTCACAAATCAGATGCAACAAACATTAACTGAGTTTTTGTCTTAAAAATTTTAAACAAGATCATATGTAACTTTTTTCAAGTTTGAAATCATTTACTCTGGAGTTGATATCTACTTCTAACTGCGTGGTGACTACATTTCCTAAAATATTGAAAAGGATTTAGTTGCCTCACCTTGCCTTTTAAGTTTTTTTTTCGTTTCATAGAATATCCCTGAATACTTAAATTCTTGGTGTTTTCGACATTTACTCGCTTTTGTAATATAATTTTAATGTAGAGTCTTTTCCAATAAATGGTTTTATTTTTAATTATTTTTTCCCAATTCTGATAGACAAAAATAAAAATATTTAAACTTTATTTTTTTATGTTGTCGAATGACAAAATAAATATCCGGGTATCAATATTTCTAGGTGTACTAAAATAAAATGGTTTATGCCACACAAGAGGGAATATAAATTATTAAGTTGTTTTTTTGGAAATAACCAGAATGCCACACGCACAGCAGAAATGTTTAATGAACGAGATGAAGGTAGAAATGTTCAGCACAAGCATGTTTTTAAATTAGTGACGAAATTTCGGGAGACAGGATCTGTTGCTAATAAAAAAAAAGAAACATCGAGGATCCGGTAAGAAACGAAACTACAGAGGTAGCTGTTTTAGGGCATCTAAATAGTAGATCCCACTGTTAGTACTCGAAAACTAGCAAGTATATCTAGAATTAATCAAAAGAGTATTCGGAGCAATTTAAAAACCCATTATTTCCACCCTTATAAAATTAAACTGGCTCAAGAAATAAATGAAGATGATTTTGATTGACGACTACAGTTCTCTAAAATAATGAGCGAAAGGTCACAAAATAATCCAAATTTTCTAATTATTATCTGTTTTTCGGATGAATGCACTTTTTTCTAAATGACACTGTAAACCGACAAAATTGTCGTTTTTGGTCTGATGAGAATCCTAGGATATATAACCAGATACATTCAGCATCGACAGAAATTAAATGTTTGGGCTGGTGTTTTTGCAGACCATATAATAGGGCCCTTTTTTATACCCGAAAATCTCGATGGACAAACATATCTACAATTATTAGAGGATGCTATCGATCCAGCAATAACCAATATTATTGAAAATTTTCGACAATACTTAGAAGACCCGATAATACTTCAGCAAGACGCAGCACCTCCTCATTATATAAGAGCTGATCGGGATTATTAAGACGCTCAATTCCCCCGTCGCTGGATTGCACGAAGGACTGACATTGAATGGCCTCCTCGATTGCCAGACCTTTCACCACTAGATTTTTTTTGTGGGGTCACATAAAAAAAGTGTATGCCACTTAACCAGAGTCCTTGGAAGAGTTGCGCGAACGCATCCTTTTTTAATGTGCGAGAAAGATTCGAGCAAAATCTTTTTTACTGCATGGAAGCTAATGGTGGCCATTTTCAACTTATCTTTAAATTAATATGCTTGTTTTAGTGTAGAAGCAGGAGTAGATTAGTTACTTTAATTTACTTTTATAAATAACAATTCATGATTACCTTCAAAATTTTAATTGAGTAAAACCACCTTGTATATCAAAAACCGCTGTACTAAATGAACTCCGTGAGAAAAAATAAAAACGAGGTGCTACTTGTCCCCCCTTTCTTTCTTACATTTTAGGGGTGTAACGCACCCTGGACAAGGCGTTACAGTTAAGGACACCGCCTTAGAGTAAAATGTTTTTTCTTTAAAATAAAAGTACATGGTCCAACCGTTGTTATACAAATTTACGAAACTTCCGCTTAAACCGGAAGTTAAAGGTTGATGTTAATATATCCAAAATCGCCATTTGAAAATAAAAGAGTCGGTAGTGAGTTTGTTGGCACCTAGTATATATACATATATTTAGATTTAATAAAGTGGTTATATCAATAAAGAATTAAAAGCGTTCTATTTTTGGAATACTTGGTACTTTACGTTAAAAATAAAAACATATTTTTCCCTTTTACTTATAGGACTACTTTAGATATATATTTTTAGTATAAATAATTTATTTAAAAAAATGCGTAACGATGCCGGAAAACCAAAAAAAACTTTTTTTTAAAAAAAATGGGTGTTATAAGATACATACAAAAACACACACACATATATATATATATATATATTTATATATATATATATATATATATATATATATATATATATATATATATATATATATATATATATATATATATATTTATTATAATATAATATATATTTTAGTACAAGTAGATATATGACCAAAAATAAAAGATCGAAAAAAGTCATTCTTGATAAAAAAATCTGTTGTCGAAAAAATATGAATTGCAATGAGGAAATAGATTTTTATCGTACAGGGCGTCTCAAAAATGCAAAACATAAAATCAAACAAGAGCAAACAGTCATTTTTTGGCCTTTTAACGTGAAATAATAAATAAAAAACTTCCAAACCTGATTCCGAACTTACTGAAGAAAATTTAAATTTATAAAAAATTTAAAAAAGAAACAACATTGCAAGTTGCTACGCATTTTACTACTTTTACTTGATTATCACCTTTACATTACTAAACATTAATAAAAATAAATATACAATGGAAAAATGTGAAAGGTAAAAAAAAATGTAAATGTAAAATACGTACTTGCAAAATTGTTCTTTTTTTTTATTTTTTGTAAATTCAAGTTTTTCTCAGTAAGTTCGGAATCAGGATAAGAAATAAATTTGGAGCAAGTTGTTTATTTATCATTTTACGTTAAAAAGGCAAAACTTTGGTGTTTTACCTTGCTTTATTTTATGTTTTTGCATTTTTAGACCTTCTATATATAAAAATCTATTTTCCAATATGTAGTATATATTTTTGAATAGTATAATTTTTTATCAGGAATGACTTATTTTCGTATCTTTATATACGTATACGTATAATACATATGTGGCATCGTTACTGCATTTATATGCTTAGTAGCTACGTACTTATACTAAAAAAAATATATATATCTAAAGTAGGCCTATAAGTAAAAGGAAAAAATTTGTTTTTATTTAAATAGAACTTTTATTTATTTATTGATATAATCACTTTATTAATTCTAAATATATGTATACAGGGTGCCACAGATTTGTGCAGATGGGGATCTCGAAACCAGGATGAAGTCGTTAATTATGGCAAAGTGTGTATCGACAACCATGTCCACTGTAGAAAGTTTGCAAAATTTCGAGTACTTCCGGAGATATCCGAATAAAACCGAAATTTGATGATTTCGTTTTTATTTTTTTCTGACGTTATTTAAAGAGATATGGAAAAACAATAGACACTTTTTCATGGCCACTTTTTAAGCTCTACAAAACAGCGTTGAGAGATTTTCCGTACGACGTTTCGTTTTCGTTAAACCATCATCAACTTTATTTTTTTAAATACGAACCTGGGTTTTTTATTTAATTTTTTGAACCCCTTATTATCCCAATTACAAATTTGTATAACATTTAATATTTATTTACAAATATGGAACGCCCCTATAAAAAATGATGTGCGTTCTTTGTCTAAGTCATTGTCTCTTATGGAAAATATGTTTATTTAACAGAAAAATATTAAGTGTTATACATCATTGTAATTGGGATTATAACTGCTTTAAAAAATGCAATAAACAATTGAGTGTTGTATTTAAAAAATAAAGTTGATGATGGTTTAACAAAACGAAACGTCGTACGGAAAATCTCTCAAGCTGTTTTGTAGAGCTAAAAGTGGCCATAAGAAAGTGTCCTTTTTTTTCAATCTCTTTAAATAACGTTAGAAAAATAAAAAAATCGGCAAATTTCGGTTTTCGAATATCGCCGGAAGTACTCGGAGTTTTACAACTTTTAAAACGGCATGTTGTTAGGCAATTAAATGCGCAACTTTGCAATAACTAACCGACTTCTATCTCTTACGGTTTCCGAGATCCCCATACGTCACTCATCTGCTTTTATACCAAGTGCCAACGAACTCACTACCTAGCCTTTTATTTTCTTTATTAAGAACATATGGCTAACAAATTTTAGGATAATATATTGGGTTATCAAATGGCGATTTTGGATATATTAACATCTACCTTTAACTTCCGGTTTAACCGAAAGTGTCGTAAATTTTGATATTTTAAATGAAATACCTCGTATATTAAAAAAAAAACAAATTCGACAAATTAGTTTTGGAGACAATGGCGATTAAAAATGACCAAACCCATTGTGCAGTTATATGGAAACACAAATGAATATAATAATAAGTTTTCTCCTAAAGGTAAATCTTTAAATTTAATTTACGCCACAAAAGTTAGAAGAATAAGTACTTTAAATAATAATAAACAATAATATCACAAGAGAATAAATCGTGGTTTATCATGTTTCATTAGAAACTATATAAAATGCGGTTAAATAAGATGGGGTAGGTAAAGTCAGAAATATCTATTTTGCGTCCCAAAAGACGCATTCAATAGATTGGGCACATTCTCATATGATGATTAATTACACTGTAAAAAACTATTTCGGTAAACCTCTTATTGCAAGTATTTGACTGTTATCTTATTTAATCCATTAACTTATCAATTATAAATATTTATCTTATATATCTTTTTTAAAGAGGTGCGATAAATTTTCGGATAAAAAATACAAATACCCCTGTTTACACATATTTTGCTAAGAAATGATAATAGCTGGAAGTAACTGTGCAAAGTTCTAACAGATTAGTTATCGTAAGCAAATACATGTAAATTCTTAGTAATTTATCCTAGAGGTCTTGTCTGCTGCACAGATCGATCTAAAAAAAGGTGTGGGAGTGGTGTGGGTATGGAGGGACAATCTAAGGACAGAGTTAGACTTCGCCCTTAAATATCATTCAACAGTAGCTTAAACTGAAGTGTATACGCTCTTAGCTTGTGCCAGATGGATTTTAGACATGTATTACAGAGACAAATATCAGTATATCTGCAGTGATTAAATAACAGCCCTAATATCACCATGTAGGGTGACTATTAAGTATGAATTAATTAAGTGCTGTATGGGAGTGTCTGAACTTACAAGCAGAGTCCAATTCGGTCAATTTAATATGGGTACCAGAACATACTGGTATCAAAGGTAGCTAGGAAGCAGGTAAACTGGCGGTAGCAAGTAGAATTAACCCAAACTTGGTAGTACCCAGCTTCTCAGGTATGTCCAGTAGAGTTCTTAAGCGATGGCTAAAGATTGGGCCAAGAGAAAGTTTGAGAAACTATGGGTATGGAACTAAGCTATTTAGCGACTGTATAGAGACTCTTAACATACTAGAAGAGTCAAATTCGGCCAATTTGGTATGGTGTACCAGAAAATGCTGGTATCAAAGGCAATGAGGCGGCAGAAAAACTGGCGGTAACAGTTCGCAATACCCCAAACTTGACAGTATCTTGTCCTCTAGGTGTGTCCGGTGAAGTTCTCAAACGATGGGCCAAAGATTGAACCAAAAAAAAGTCTAAATACTATGGTTATCGGAAACAAAGATAATGTATACTAGGTCAAGGTCCTTTACAGAACCTTGACCAGCCAGGTTTTTAAGGATGGGGAATACTCAATTGAGAACTGTTACTCTAAGCGGGACCTTTTTTAATGGAGTCCAGCCACAGATAAAATCTGTTTTTACGGGTCTAGGGAGTACACGATGGCTCATCTTTGGAATTTACAAGATATAATCAGGTTCACTGAACTTGTCAGGACGGGACAAATGCTGTACTTGGCGCATGGCATCGGACTAGACAAGGGACTGATACCTTAACGCCATGTCCAAATTAAATAGGATGCGTGCCTTGCGAAGATTACTTACGGCGCGGCGCCCGCACCCCATCGACGCGGGCTACCCGAAAGGTGTCCAAAATAGTACGTACGTTAGAGGCACAAATAACAATATCTCGATTGAACAATGGCATCAGTATGTATTTTATTAACGGAAAATAGTTTATTAAAAATCAAGTTTATAAAACTTATTAAGAATCTTAATCGGCAGAAAATGTATGTAATTTACAAAAACCGATAAGCCTATACGCTTTTCGGCAATATCCAAGGCTATCAGTTAGTATATTTGACTTTAAGCGAAAAAGATATACGATGAGTGTTATCGTTGCACAAGTAATTTTAGGATACCCATTTCTATGGAAAGAAAATTCAAGGTAGGTAATAATCATAAAGGAAATCTAATCAGTTACATTTAACAATATTTGAATATATATTTATGTGTATTGTTCAAATGTATATTTGTTTAAATAAAAACTTATGTACAGTTACTTTTGTGTCATAAAAAGCAATAGTCATTTTATAGGGCGTCCATAATAACCTATATTTTCACCTAGGAGTTCAGTTCATCTTTGGCAGCCAGCAGAGTTTGTCTCCAACTACTTATAGACAGGAATCGCAACAATAACCAGTTTCTGTTCTATTTCCTGTTGAGTATCTAACACAGAAACAAAAAGGACTTCGTTTTCGATTTTTTACTTCGATTCCCATGGGAGAGCAAGACGAGGATAATAACCTTATATATATATATATATATATATATATATATATATATATTATATATATATATACTATATATATATATATGATATAGTAGTATATATATATATATACCGGCAGCAGCTAACTCTCATATTTTAAAGTTTCAAGGTAGAACCTCACCAAGTGTGTGGTGTGGGATGTTAGTAAATTAAATTATTGGTCCTCTATTTTATCGTTGCTTTTTAATAGGCCAAAGATCCTTTCAGGTTTTGCAAAACGAGTGTGAATTGGAAGGATTACAATTGCAAATTTACAATACTATTATTTGGCGCTTCACTTCATGCCGCTTGAGAAGTGGTAGTGTAATTCAATGGACATTATAACGAATGGATTGGCCGTAACGAAACATTCTCAATAGCCCGGATGTTACATTAATGAATATAATTTGGGTACCTTTGAAAAATGTGGTTTATCAACGACCCAGTAAAAACATTGATAAGCTACAGCAGAAAGTTGAAAATAAAAATAAGGGACTTCACCAGGATTAAAATATTAAAAGGAAGTCTTTAAAAAAACCAAAAAGGGTCGGTCTTGTTTTGAAAACAAAAGAAGATATATCATACATTTATATTATTCAGATATCTGGTGTTCTTAAGTTTAATTTACTGTTTTTGTGGTATCGTATCTATTTTATATGTATCAGTTGAGCAATAATAGGTGTATTTACAAAACAACTAACGTTTGTTACTTATTTCCTACAAAAATTTAAACAATTTTAAAAATTTATTTTTTTAGTTGTCTAAATGACACAAACGCCAAAGGGTAAACATGTATCCGTATCACTTTGTCAGGTGTTAATGACAGGGTGGACGATAATTTTCTCGATTTAAACATGTACAAAAGGCGTTCAACTAGAAATCGTATGAGTGACTTAAAAATATGACATTACATTAAAAAAATATATATCAAAATGGCCCCTAGCAGTTTTGTGTGATATTAATTGTTTTTTATCATTATTTTTGGATTTGGAGCATAAAAATATCTAAGATGGCTATTTCAGTATTTTTTTATAAAATACAGGTAGAATATCACTGTACAGGTCTAGTTTAAATCTCATATTGACAGACGACAGATAACATGAAAGATAAGAAATTATCGTATTTTTACGCTAAAGTATGGTTTTAATATAAACTTAGTCCAATCAAGCCAGCTTTATTAATTATCATGACGTTAAAATTAAATATATTTTTTGCAAAAATGGGCGCAAACCTACACTATTTTTCTTTCTCTATCAAATTATGTGGGAGTCGTGGATATATGTTTTTCAAAACAAAACTCACACAATTCATTTGCTTAAATTAAAGTATGCATTAAAGATATTTTTAAAAAATGTCATAATTTATTAAGTGGATTTACGTTAATAATATTATTTTCCGGATAATTTCCATAATAACAATTCGTCAGCCTAATTCGCAAATCACATAACTCACATTAGGGTAAAGTTGCAGGAGAGACAAAAAACAATATAGCATTTTATTTTATGACATTTAAGTCGGAAAAAAACAAAAACCTTTTTCTGTGTTAGTGCTATGTTAAAAGGTAATACTGTAGTTTAAAACACTTACTTTAAGTAGTGATGCCAAACACAAGCTGCGTTTACTGTTTAATTTAATAAAATCTTCAAAAAACGAGAGCGAAAACGGACTTATGTGATTTGCGTAGTGCTTACAACGCTTATCGGACTTATGTGACATTTTAAATTTAAAATAACTCAGTTACAGATTGCTTTACTACTTATCACGAACTTTCAAGCTAAAGGTAATTGTATTCTCTAATAGATAGCGCCAAAACCCCAATTTGCGAAAAATTGGACTTATGTGATTTGCGAATTAGGCTGACGAATTGTTGTGACAATTGTAAACATGGAAATTATCCCGACAATAAAGTTATCTGTTAATGAAAGTACCAGGCCTAAAAGATATAATATTTTTAACATGTGTTATATTTCAGTTAAATGCATTTTTTACAAAGAACCCCGCACAAAACGTATCGAAATTAAATAACGGTCAATTTTCATGAAACTCCGTATTTTTATAGCTCTTCTTATGCTGATCAAAAGTTTTCATGGGCACAAAGTCCGATACCCTCCAACTCCTACAATACTGCCCCTAAAGGTCGGGGGCTGCATTTGACAGATTTTTAGTGGATTGCCTTACGCAAATATGTTGCCACTGTTGTCAAACCCCAGCCTACACAGAAACTAGGCTTAGTCCTGCCAGTTCTCAAGCAGCAGAATCCACACCACCCCACCCCTCATAGCTTGTCATATTAATTTTTCCCGTTTACCGTTTCTGAAAGAATTTGATTGTGAATTTCAAAGCCGACTAATTGATCACACATAATACCGTTCGACCCTGACGAATGAACCTTCCACCACTAACACCAAACCTGGGGGCGAGGGAACAACCTCAGTCCGTACAAAGCCTACCATATGTTTTTGCTAACGGGTTCTCAATTAGGGTGATCGTGAATTCCAATCCACTGCCCCTGAGGGCTTACTACTTAATATCCTTCAAAACCTTCTTAGCGTCGCCCCTCCCCCAGCCCGTATTAAACCCGCTATTTCTTGTTCTCCTTATAACCCGAGAGCTGGCACCAATTTTTGGGTAGGTATTTGAGGCAAGCGGAAAACTTGTCATATACCTCTCCTATTATACCCCAATACGTAACTGCAGACCTGGCTGGTGAGTAGCGGGGCTAAATCAACTCCTAAATTTTTAAAAATATTATATTTTTTTTCCAAAAGTATATTTGAGGCAATATGCAATTTTAATATGTTGTAGTTTATTGTTTAAAGAATAAGACATTAATAAGCCAGATGATTTTGTCGGGGTTTTAACATTGCCAGGCGCGTGCAATAATATTTTGCAAAAAAATATAAAAAAGGTATTTGAGGCAACTTAAAATTTTAACAGGGTATAATTTATAACTAAACAATAAGATTCTCAAAAAGACAGATCATTTTGGTGGGACTTTCTACATGCCAGGTAATCTAAAAATGTATGTATAGATGCGACTGAGTAGCGCTATAAACAAGCTGTAGTGTAAGAGAGAACGTTTATCGGCAGCTGTCTGCGTTCTTGCTCGCTGCGTTACTATTGGCTCTGGCGAGGTCACGTCGCTTACAATGGCCATGAGGTTTCTAGTCGGAATTTTGGAGTAAAATAATAGAAAAAATTGTAAATTGATGCTAAAAATGGTTTATATAAAAAGGATTGTGTTGATTTGTGTGTTTAATGGACATATTTATGTTGTTTTTTTAATAAAAAATTGTTATTTAATTAATTTTAATACAAATCTAAATGTAATAACTTACTAAAATATTTGATATTAGTGCAGAAAGATTTTTTTTTTTCAACAAATCTCAAGGAACATTTTTTTTAGAAAATTAATTTTTTAACAACTTTCCTTTTAAAATTATTTTTTTATCGGATATTTTTGCCGCAACGTCCAAAATCCATAAATTTGCAAAAATAAAAAGTGATTGCTTTTGTAGAGAAAACTTTAAAGTCATGAAATATTAGAGATCCGTAAACATCATGGATTAAAATATAATAATATTGTTTTGCCAGTGATTCCTAACCGTGCAGACGGTTTTCAAACAAATTGTTATAAGAACTTTTTAGCGTTGATGGAAAAATATTACGACAATATTGTGATTGGATCTAATGTTTCTACTTCTATAAAAGGTATTGTATTAAATTAATTATTTTTTAAGTAATATATGCTTACAAATAAAATAAAGCTTTCACAGTATTAAGTTTACCTATTTTCTTACTGACAATATAAAATATTTAGTATACTTTTACACGAATGAAAAAAATTAATTGATCAGAAAAAAAAATTTAGGTGATTTTTAACAGGCTGTAATTTGAAGAAAAATCAACGTAGAGTTAATTTTAAAAAAAGCAAATTATAGCTCCAAGTGTCTAGTTTTACGGTGTGAACTTCAAAAAAATCAAGTAATCTTAAAAAACCAGTGACAAAAATTTTTAAAAAATTTTGTTGTGGTTTTCCTTTTAAGTCTACGGGCTCCAAAAAATTATTTCGACTTTATCACCATATGAACCGGATAACTTGTTTATTTAGCTTCAATTTTGTTTTTTCAAAACCTCGATTTCTCGCGGAGATATCGGACGTTAAATCGAAAAGGATCAATTTGTCTTTGATAATCTTAGCAACCATTAATCGCGCAGAAAGTTAAAGTTGGGTTCTGAAAACTTTAATAAATTCTCTATAACGATGAGCCATTTTAAAAGAAAAAGCCATTCTTAACATGGTTTTAAAAAAGCAACGAAAAACGGCTTTTGGTGTTTTTTTTTTCAAAGTCAAGCGCTAAATCGAAAGATTGAGAAAACCACTAATGTTAAGTGTGTCTTTCCCAGTTCAATATACCCACAAGAGCCCCACAAGATTTATGCATTTTGGATGTAGCGGCAAAAATATTGAAACACAAGTTGTTAAAAATTCATTTTCTAAAAGAATGTCTTTTGAGATTTGTTGAAAAAAACAATATTTCTGCAATAATGTGCATATTTAAGTAATTCATTTCATTTAGATTTGTATTAAAACTGACTAAATTAATTTTTTTTAGGATAAAAAAAACACAAAAAATATGTTTATTTAACACACACAAATCAACACAATAATTTTTATATAAACCATTTTTAGCATAAATTCACAATATTTTCTATTTTTTTACTCTAAAATTCCGACTAGAAACCTCATGGCTATTGTAAGTGACGTGATCTCGCCAGAGCCAATAGTAACGCGGTAAGCAAGAACGCAGACAGCTGCCGATAAACGTTCTCTCTTACACTACAGCTTGTCTATAGCGCTACTTAGTCGCACCTATACTATATTTTTTAGATCACTTGGCATGTAGAAAGTCCCACTAAAATGATCTGTCTTTTTGAGAACCTTATTTTTTAGTTATCAATAATACCCTATTAAAATTTCAAGTTGCCTTGAATACCTTTTTTATATTTTTTTGCAAAATATTTTTTGTCTTTAAATATTAAACTACAACATATAAAAATTGCATATTGCCTCAAATATATTTTTGGAAAAAAAAATTATAATATTTTTAAAAATTTAGGGGTTGATTTAGCCCCGCCACTCACCAGTCAGGTCTGCAGTTCCGTATTGGGGTATAATAGGTGAGGTATATGACAACTTTTTACCTTGCCTCAAATACGTACCCAAAAATTGGTGCCAGCTCTCGGGCTATTATTTTAAATGTCTGACGTTCTTCGCAAAAGATTTGTAGGAGAATATTGTACATGTTGTTGATCACGCGCAAAACCTAAATATCAAAGTATGGATGCAATGTGCGCACAAGTTCCTAAAGTTCTTGCTTCTGCTTTGCATGTACAGTAATGCCCTTATATTAATTCTTTAACATCGTCATCTTCTTGTTGACTATTTTTTTTATTCAATGCGATCCAAACGTTTCAAAGGATATTGAATAGTAATCGCTGAGTGGGGTTATGGAATGTAATTCACGATTACCCTGATTGAGATCCCGTTAGCAGGAACATACGGCAGGCTTTAGTACAAACTGGGGTTGTTCCCCCCCCACAGGGTTGGTGTTAGGGGTGGTAGGTTTATTCGTCGGGGTCAAACAGTATTAAGTGTGATCATTTAGTCGGCTCTGATATGGATTTCACGATCAAATGCTTTTAGAATCCGTAAACGGGTAAAAGTCACATGACAAACTATGAGGGGTACAGTGGGGGTGGATTCTGCTGCTTAAGAAATGACAGGTAAGACTAGTTAATGTGTAACGGCTGTAGATTTGACAACAATTGTCAAAAATTTTCGTTAGGCAATTCACCAAAAATCTGTCAAATGCAGCCCCCTGACCTTTAGGGACAGTTTTGGCGGGGTTGCGTGGTTTTCGGGCTTCGTGTCCATTAATACTTTTATTCAGCACAACAAGTGCTATTGAAATAACAAGTCTAATAAAAACTGACCGGTGTTCAATTTCCATATGTTTTGTGCGGGGTTCTTTTATTTTTGACAGGTGTGGCATTTTTAATAAATGTCATAAATGTTTTTAAAATGGATCTTACTTTTGCTATATATGTTATTGCTTACAAATGCCATTTTTTGCAGATACAATCTTTTAAAAAATGTTTACTGCTCTTAACTGTGTTTGACAGTTATCAAACTTTTGACAGTGACGAATAAATTGACATTTTAAGGGAAAATGGCATGTTTAGTTATAAGTCCGGTAGGTTATTTGTTTCAGTACGAGTAAGACATTATGGATGAGGCGGCGCGGCGGCAGGAACCGAGTCAAGAATGTCTAAACGAGTAACTGTAACAAGTACTACCGGACGTATATCGTAATGTATTTTATTTCATACTGTAAGTCCGTTCTGTATTATCATTTGATTATAAAAATCAAAAAATCACATTATCTTCCGAAAATCGCATCACTTTTCTTCTTGTGGCAACAGTTGCTATTGTTTGTTTGGAAGAAAGGGCATGAAGTGCAACGAGTTAAAGAAAATATAATGTTGGCATATGTTTAAATGTCTAATTCGATTTATAAAAATGAAACAGTCCGGTAAGTGTTGCTTAGCGACACTTACGGGTCTAATATTGTAATGACTAACCCACCGGACCTAAATTGATAATGTAATCGAAGGTCTACCAGACAATATAAAATAAAATATTTAATATTGTTTTAAATTACTTTAAATTACGTAGTTTTTAATTTTTTAAGCTGTGATTTTTTGGTCTCTTTTATACCCGTTTCTAAATTCCTTTTAAATAAATAACTTTTTTTCTTATTTTTGTCCATCTTTTAATTAGTTATTGTGTTTTAGGTGTCATAGAAAATGAACGTATTATGGATTTTAAATCTCTTTGTATTTATGAATTTAGCCATTCTTCATCATTGCTTCAGTGCCGCAATTATAATTAATGACACTGTGACAGCTAACTACGGTGAAATAATAAATTTGGAAGTAGATGCTACTCATGAATATGTTCTGATCTTTAATAACTCAGAGGTACGTCTAGCCAATAGGAATAATAACAAAAATTATTAAAATTATCTATTTAGTTAGTGCTATTTAAAATGTAGAACTTGGCATAGCATTATATTAAACGGGGTTTGTCGTTTAACGTTATTAAAGGAAACAGTCATTGTCTCGAAAAGGTCTTTATAAAATGTTGTGTGCCAATTTAGTATAAAAATCAAGAATTTTGTGCGGAAAAAAAAATTAATTTAGTTTTTATTTTCAAGTTTGGCAATGGATATCTCGAAAACCAAACGATTTTGACTAAAAATCCTTCGAGAAAATTACCAAGAAAACTCTTGAATTTTAATGACATTTTAAAATGATAAAAACTAGGGGATTCCCCTAATTATTAATTTTTAAGCTCCAGAAAAGTAATTTTGTAGCGCTAACAAATTTAGTAACGTCATCGCTTATCCTATTTTAATTTTTCAATTCCTTCCTACATTTTTTTTTGGACGACCAACACTTACAAAGTTATAGGCAATTTTAGTAGTAAATTTTATTTTCATTCTTTTTTACTTTTTGTTTATGTTACAAATGTTTCGGACCTTGTTGAAAGGGAGCATATCTTGATTCTCGTTATATACATCTTTCTGAAGAGTTTCGAGCTAAAACATGCCTGCCACCTCGTACATCCAACAACTCTCTTTTTTACAGATAAAGCTTATTCTTATTATTAAAAATGACATAATGTATACTCTGTCTCAAAGTATATCGTTATGGCTTTTGACGGACTATACCCCAATAAACTTTTAACGATTTGTTATTGGGTAAACCCATTTGTTCATAAGGGCAGGGGTGGGCCAGGTATTTCTTGAGTATTAACCATTAGGCATTTACATATTTTGGCTAATATTTTAGTGGCAGTATTGAATAACCGTTTTTACTGTGCGTTTAAAAAAAGTTGTTTTACGAGAATATAACTATGTCGCGTCAAAATTATTTGTTATTAGATGCAAAATAGGTTGTGAAAAATGTGTATATAACTTTAATCAGTAGAGGTCTAATTAAACAAGAAGCTTTAAAAGAAACCTGTCTACTTACAAAAACTCCAATATCATTGATAAGAGATATAATTATTAGTGAAAAATTGAACAAAAGAAAAAAACGTAGTGATTTTCAATCTCTCCGTATAGACGATAGTGTCAGGACCTAATAAGAAGGAAAATATATTGTCTTTATGAAAGCGGAGTTATTCCTACCTTGGATAAACTGAAGTAGAAGCTTGACGAAGACGAAACCAATATAAGTATTAGCCGTACCACCCTCCATAGAGTTGTTTGTAAAATGGGATTTAAATACCGCAAAATAGACAAAAGACAAGTAGTAATGGAATCGCACAGATTACGCACTTGGAGATTTAATTACCTTCAAGAAATTAAAAGATATTATATATAATATAATTTACCTTGATAAAACATGGTTCGATAAACACGACACAGTATCCAAAGGATGGGTTGATTCTAGTCAAAACTATCAGACGAAAGCACCTCCAAATAAAGAAAAACGCATTACCATAATACACGCTGATTCAGAAGACAGATTTGTCCCAAACTGATTGCTGTTGTCTGCAAAGAATATTCAGGATTCTAGCTTGGATTATCATGAGGATACAAGTGCAGAACTTTTTAAAAACTGTTTTCAAAATTATCTTTTAAAAAATATTTTAAACAACAGTGTTATTGTCATGGATAACGCAAGCTACCACAGCCGTCTGCTACACAAAGCACCAGCTTCATCAAGTTCAATTACTGAAATCCAGGAATATTTGTTAGAAAATGATATTTATTTTGAATTCAGTTACAAAAAAACGCAACTTTTGGAAGTCCTAAATGCATATGCAATTAAAAAACAATATGTATGTGATAATTTGGCTGAACAGGCTGGGCATACTGTCTTACGGCTTCCTCCGCATCACTGTATGTTTAACCCTATAAGCATTTGTGGAACCAAATAAAATCAAAGATCAGAGCAGAAAATGTTACACCCACTTTAAGTCCCAGAGCTGGAAAAATTCATAAAAATTGAGGACTCTTACATTTCTATCCAAAACAACATACATCCTATTGTAATTAATCTTAATGATGACTCTGATAGTGAAACAGAATTAGATTTAGATATTTAGATTAAAAATGTAATTATGTATAGATAATGCAGTTATAAATTTATTAAAACTTTACATATATTTAATTTCTTAATATAATTTAAAGATTATACTTACCTAAATAAACAATAAATTATAAATCTTTATATTATTAAAGTCCGTCCCTAATATTCTGTGCTTTAATACCTACCTATCCGCAGTTTTATTGCTGTCGGCAGGTATAATCCATAAATGAAGGCAAGAGCTTATACGGTATACTTTGGGGCAGACTATACCAGCCAGCTGACAATGTGATAAAAAAAAATTAATGAACATTTCCAGGCTTAGAAAAAAATGACACATGACACAACAGAAGCAACGGTTGAGAAAGTCAAAGAATATTGAAAAATAATACTTATAAACCGTTTTTCGTAAAAAATATCTACAAATTAATTTTTATTACGAGTGACGAGAGTCTACGGTAATACTAAACTTAAAACTATTGACAAAAAAACAATAAAAGTATAGTTATTTAAGCATCAATTTATATACAAAAGGGGGTACCTATTCTAGTCTAAAAGCCCGAATTTCGGGAGTTTTTTGACGGTTATTAAAAAAACAATTCATATTTTCGCCATCCATTTTTTTTATCATACTACTTAGACAGAGTGTAACATAAATATGGAACGCTCGAAATACCTCCCACACCGTTTATCCAATTTTTATGAAACTATGTACTCATGGGTTCGAAATAACGCCGGATCGAATGGTAAGCTCCGCGTCGTTGGCAAGTTTACCGTTTTTCTGAAATCAAATGGAACTTCGTTTTTTTTAAACGGAATACCCTGTATTTGATTCAGTTTTTGAGTTCTGCTAAAATTTGTGTATACTTTTTGTATAAAGAATTTTTTTGTAACGATAACAATTTCTGAAAGAATAAAGATTAAAGTAATACCTAATGTATTTTACCTACAAATACAAGAATAAACAATACAGGAGGCAATAACTTAACGACAATAAACAAAACAAAATTAAATCAGATGCTTAAAATGTTGCCCATTTACTTCCTGGCAATAAGCTAAGTTCTGCGTAAAAGCATGTAAAACATTAAGAAGGCTGTCAGTTTCCTCAATTCTCCTACATTCTGCTGCTATCCTTAACTTTAAATCATCAAGGTCATTGGGCTTGGTTTTGAAAACGATATTTTTTAGGTGGCCCCACAAGAAATAATCGAGGAGCGACCAATCCGGAGACCGAGCTAGCCACTCGATTGTGCCCCTACGTCCAATCCATCTTCCAAAAAAAAAACATTATTTAGATACTGCCGAACATTACGGGCATAGTGGGGTGTGGCTCCATCCTGCTGAAACCATATTTCGTCACTTAGTGCTTGATTATTGCCTAAAATATGATTTTAAAAGTGAGAGTGTAGGAGTAAAAAAAATAAATTAACACAACTTACGATTATTTGGAAATAGTTGCACAAGAGCCGGGACAATTTCATTTCTTAAAAGCTGCAGGTATCTTTCCCCATTTAACGTCTCTTCCATAAAGAATTATTTTTTGACCTATTATACCAGCCCAAACATTTACTTTTCGAGGGAACTGAGAGTGATTTTCGCGTTTCCAGTGAGGGTTTTTCCTGGCCCAATAACGACAATTATGTCTATTAACAGTTCCGTTTGAAAAAAAAAGGTTGATTCGTCAGAAAAGACTATCTGGGGGACAAAATCTGTATTGGCGTTGCAGCGCTCCATCATAATTTCACAAAATTGCAAGCGTCTGTCATAGTCGTCTTCTGAGAGCTCTTGTACCAGTCTTATTTTGAAGGGATGAAACTTTTCGGTTTTTAGCAGGCGGTCTATTGACATATGGGAAATGTGATTTTCTTCTTCCAGTATTCTGGTAGAAAGGTGAGAATTTTCCTCTAAGCTCAAAAAAACGTTCAGAGCCTTATCACCATCTGTTGAACTTATAGGTCGGCCAGAGTGTGCAGCATCTTTTACGTGTCCAGATTCACGACATTTTTTAAAAACTTTGCTTACAGTAGATCTTGTTAACGGATTTCTGTCAGGATATTTGTCATTAAAAATATTACAAACTTTTTGTTGTGTTCTCATTTTGTCCCGATAATCCAGTATCATTAAAATTTCGATTCTTTGGGTTTCGGTTAAATGATCCATTTTGTGTAAATAATTTGTGTAAAAATATTGACAATGTTAAATATTCCAGGTAAGCTTACATGTGCAGGTATTTGTAGGTAAAACACATTAAGTATTACTTTAATCCTAATTCTTTCAAAAACTGTTATCGTTAAATACTAAATACTTTATACAAAAAGTATACACCATTTTAAGCAGAACTTCCGTTTAAAAAAACGAAATTCCATTCGATTTCAGAAAAACGGTAAACTTGGCAACGACGCGGAGCTTACCATTCGATCCGGCGTGATTTCGAACCTATGAGTACATAGTTTCATAAAAATTGGATAAACGGTGTGGGAGGTATTTCGAGAGTTCCATTTTTATGTTACACTCTGTATTTTAAAAATTTACAAAAAAAATCAAAAACAAGAAACATGTTTTACAAACTTAAACGCTATTGAAGTAGAGGGGGAAAAGAGCGTGTTCATCCTTTTACGATTTCTTTTTTTTTTGGTAATCTGAAAAATAAAAAAATAATAGATTTTTTATCAGTACAAACGTCATTATGGCAGGAACAAAGAAAAATGAAAAAAAAAAGATCTCAAAGATAAAGGTAGTTTTTTTCAGTTATTTTGTAACTTTTTCGAATTTTTAAAAATAGTAAAAATTTAAAACCGTGATTTTTTGCTGGTTCCTACCATAGGGAAATATAAAAAGAAAACTCATTCTAACATTCAAGAAAATCAATCGGTCAATTAGAACTTGAAATTTTGTGAAGAACGTTTAAGTTTCAGGTAGTCTAACAGATAGAACAGTGAATATAACTTACTTACAAATTGAATATTTAACGAATTTCTCTTCGAAATACATTCTTCCTTCTTTTGGAGCACTTGAAGCTCGACCCTTAGAACTTTCGATCTAGCTTCATTGCGCCGAACAATAACTTTAGCTATAACTTTTAAAGTAATTTAAATTTTTAAATATCTAAACTATCGAAATATGAAAAAAAAATCAATAATAAGTCTAGGTGTTTATACAGGGTGAGTCGGGAGGAACGCACCAAACTCCAGGAGAGTATTGTACATGTGAAAATATTAAAAAAAAACATATGTCCTTATTCGATTTTCATTTGTTTCCAAATTATGGCGTAATTAAAATGTTTTAAATAGTTTACCACTTCTTATCACAAATGCTGTAGGTCGATTGTTTGGTCTATTGGGTTGTTCTGGCATGTGTTAGTCTCAGTGCCAACAACAAGTGTTTGACACGTTTATTTTCGTTTTAAGTCTTATAAAATGCCACACATATATTTAAATTTAGAATATGCAAATATGGTTTTTGTTTACGGCTTTTGTAATGAGAATGCTACAGCTGCTGTTCAAAAATACCGTCGACGATTTCCACACCGGAGAGAAATCCGGACAAAAACGTATTTATTAGAGTTTACAACAAACTTTAGGATACCGGAACTCTGCCCAGTACTAATATAACATCTGAACGAGCCACTCGACAAGGTTTAGAGGAGTAGAAAATATTCTGAATTTGATAAAAGATGACGCAACGACCAGCTCACGAAGAATTTCAACTGAATTGGTCATTCCACAGAAAAGAGTAATCAACACGCTCCACGAGCAAGGCCTATATCCATACCATATACAGCATGTACAGCACCTACAACCGGAAGATTATGTTAGGCGTATGCAATTTTAAGGTGGGATAAATAATAATCGTCCTGTTGTATCGCGCATACTTTTAACCGATGAAGCAACATTCACCCGTGATGGCATCAATAATACTCACAACTCTTATGTATGGTCAGACGAAAATCCACACGCAACTGTCGAGTATGGTCCATAGTTATTTAATTGGCCCACACATTTTAGAAAATCGTCTCACCGAAGAGAACTATTTATTTTTTTTGCGAAATAAGTTAAGAGCATTATTTGAGAAAGTTCCTCTAAACATCAGAATGCACGATGGAGCTCCCGCACATTTCGCTCGTCAGGTCAAGCAACATTTGGACGAAGAGTTTCCAGGACTAGGGATTGGTCGCGGTGGTCCTATTAGTTGGCCTCCAAGATCTCCAGACCTCACACCACTGCACTATTTTTTTTGAGGCTGGTTTAAAAATGAGATGTACAAAGTGAAAGTCGACACTGGGGAGGCCCTAATTCGACGCATTAGAAATGCGGCCGTGTTTTTCAAAGAAAAACATGAATCACTCAAAGAAGCAACAAGAGCCCTTCGCAGACGAAGTAGAATGTGTTTAGAGGTTAATGGCGGTATTTTTAAACATTTGTTAAAACAGCGCTATAATTAAAATCATGTTAATTTAGGAATTTTTGTTGGTTTGCAGTTACGCTATATTTCAAAAATAAATGACAATCATATAAGAACATATGGGCTTTTTAAAATTATTTTTACGTGTACAATACAAACCTGGAGTTTGGTGCGTTTCTCCCGACTCACCCTGTATAGTGGGCACTTTACAGTCGTAAAGAGGATGGCATTAATTATTTGCAAAATAATAAGGTTTCCCTAATCAGATAAACTTATTGAAAGATACGTCAGATATTGTATAATCATTGTTTTTTTTCTAAAAAAAATGTATTACAAGTATTGTTACAGGTACTTTATAAAATAAACAGATATTTAATCAATACAAGTAATTAAAAATTACAAAAAAAATACTTGAAAACCTAATGTTTATAATAATGGGTTTCTAAAAAATTTATTGAATGCAATTATAAGTACATTTTAATGAAAGGTATGTTTTATGTTGCTATTTTAAAGGCTTTAGCTTTAAACCACCACAAAAGAAAAGTGTCAAAATTGTCAAATTAAATCAATTGACAATTTTGACATTTTTATCCAGCAAAGCCTATAAGCACGACCGAATGCGCTTATTGTTTTTATTTTCAATTTATTTAAAGTAGAATTTTAAGACGTAACAATTTTTTTTTAATCATTATTTTTTAAGTAATTATATGTGTACCACTAGCATGGATGTGAATATGATAAAAACAATATTTGTATGTATGTATGTATGATACTTATTTTAAAAATAAGGACAAAATAAACAAATATCGGAAGAAAAATAACATCTATTATCATTATGCTTTATTGGCGTTTGTATAGGTGCCGATGTTGTGTCACAGGTGATGAAATTAGTAGACTATTTTTTGTTCAACCCATTTTAAGACACCAGATATAAGGGTAGATTTTGTTCTTGCACCGGCTCCAATATTCTACCTTTAAGAACCTCGCTATTTCTGTTTCATACCACATGCGTATCAAGCAGTTGCAATAAACTCATTAATTTTGGTACTGCCGCAGCTGCTGTTATTCGGATCTGCTTTTATCTGACAATTGTTTCTGCCAGATGTTCTATATTTCTTCTGGGTGAAAAGGATTTATAGAGGCCACAATTTTATCTTTTCCTCTACAAAAGTTCTATTGTAAATTATATTTAATAGACATCTGGCAAAAGTCACCGCTAAATCGTTTAAAAAAGAGGAGCAAAAGCGTTTTTGAAAACACACACAGACAGAGACATTATATCTGATTAATTCTCCCAGGCGAAACTTACTTGAGCGATAACTCTGACCACATCATTTTGATATTTTATACATTTAAGACATAATATACACTTCTTCAATAAATTAACGCACCACCAAAAAGTAACCAAAAGTTTAAAGTTAATTTTTGTCGAAACCACTTATTCGATTCGGACGATTTTTTTTTAATAACAAGTTTTCTCTTTCAGAAAGTTAGTATACTACTCTATTTGCATAAAAACTTATTTTTTATTAATACCGGGTGTCACAATTATAACTGACTTTTTCTATAAAATGTATAACACCCTGTGGAGTTTTGCAGTTACAGTATTAATTTATAATTCAAAGCAAACTCTAGCCTTATCTTTTTATAAAATTTTGTTTTTTGATTTACTCTTTTATTTTAGCTACTACAAGAGAAACACAATTTTGTAGCAGAATATCTTTTAATGGAGAAATAAATTTAACAACAGAAAAAAGAAACAAAAGTAAAGATAAATGGTAAACGAAAGTCTCAGTACCGAGTATTTCCGCCTCTGGCACGAATAAATTCTTGGCAGCGCCGGCCCATTCTTAAAATAAGGGACCGTATACTACTTTGGTCCATTTTTTCCAATATTTGAATTAGTCTCGGCCCAATGTCTTCCAACGTGTTTAACTGATTAGGTTCCTCTACTAGTCTTCTTCCAACAGTAGCCTAGAGGTTCTCTATGGGATTCAAACCCGGGCCTCGAGCTGGCCATGCCATTGTATTGATTCTGACTTCTGCGAGATAATTGGTTACAACTCGAGCAACGAGGCCTGGCATTATCATGCATCAACAAAATACCCAATATAATGCGCAAATAGCACTACATGTTAATCTAAAACCTCCAATATGTACCTTTCAGCTGTAAGGCTTTTATTATTTATGACCAATGCCTCGCCAGACCATCACAGATTCTCCTCCAAATATTGTGGTATTTAAAAAATAACACTGAGCATACCATTCGTTAGGGCGACGATATACACGCATACGCCTGTCATTATTGTACAAACAAAAACGGGACTGGCAAAATTTAGCCTCGCTCTCCGATGATCTTTAGTTAAAGCTGCACCTTAGTAGCAACTCTAGGTCTCAAATTATGTTTCCTTAGTCGACTACGAATAGTTTCTCCACAAACTTGTATGCCACTGGCATTTCGTAACCGACTTTGAAGGGTACGGGCTGTTACAAAACGTTGTCTTAGGGCTGAAAGTCTTAAAAATCGCTCATGAATCGGGGTCGTTATTTGCCTTCTTCCTTGTCCCGGTCTGCGAGCATGACTTCCAGTCCCTTTGTATCTTTCTATGACCCGTGAAATGGTTGTATGACATACATTAAATCGTACGCCAATTCTTCGGTAATTTCAACCTTCCTCAAACAAAACTAATGCTTGAGCACATTCTTCGCGAGTAAGATTTCTTTTTTCACGTTGCATACTAGCAAAATTAAAGATTTTACAAAAAAAAAGTTGAGGACTAACACAGGAAACCACACTTCTATCAACTGCTTTTTGACGGCTTCAGTTACTTCATGGCAATTACTGTTTATTTCTGTTTTTCCATAGCCTGCTACTTACTGTAGTGCTTTTAATGAAAATTTATTTATTATTAATAAAAATATTGGTATTTCTTTTGGAATAATGTAATTTGTAATTTATTATAAAATAGCGACCTCTAAAATTTATTAACAGTAAATTTAATAACAACTTTAATCACATTTATTAGCTTCTACTATCAAATGAAACAAAAATAATACCCTATAAACCCCAATAATAACTATTTTTGCGTTAAACAGCGACTTAGGTCGCCGTTAAAAGAAGCAGCGACATATAAGTCACCGTCACCGATATACCGGTGACTTAAAAATCGCCGTTCAGCTCATCTATAATAGGCATGAAAAGTGTAAGCGCGAGCCACAAACGCTACATTACTCAGCGGTCTTACTTGGGGTGTGCGTTTATCCTTTTCCGAATTGATTAATTGAGATATGGATATTTAAGCATATTTGGGCAGTAAACATTATTAAAGTTACTTTGTGAGGGCACGTTTTCGTTGCAAGTTTTAGAGGATTTATTACTTAATATATGATAAAAATATCATTAAAAAAATCCGTTAATTTTTTGTTAATTTTATAATCTTAACATCTCTCTTATAGTACCAAACTTTTGGTCTTAGATTTTTTGAAAAAATAAGGTGTTTTCCGAATATTTACTATTGTTAACTGAATGATAAGATGTAGTTTAATTATTCTATGCATTTTAAACTTGCTGCAATGTTACGAAATTGGTAAAAATATTAACTTTGCTGTTATTATTCTCTCTGATGAGCTTATTTAATTTTAAGGTAACATAGCATTGCATAATTTATAGTTCTGTTAATATAATATTTAAATTAATTACATATCTTAAGCAGGGGTGTAGCTATGGTCGGGCAAACCGGGGAAGTGCCCCGGGCCGCATATTTATATCTATCACACGCTATTGCAAAGCGAGCGATGCCCGAACGCAGTTCTTATCTATCATATGTTTTGCAAACGCGCCTCTTTAACTAGCACATGCGATCGCCAAAAATGTTGTCTTTCCGATTAAATACACTAGTAAACTGTAGTAGTTCTTAACCTGTAGTTGTGGTTAGTTGTTATTGTTCAAAATAAAGGGTAGTTTGTTGTATAAATGTTGGGTCAAAAGTCAACGTGATTAAAAGTAACTAACCTCTATTAATGCGATATCTCCCTAATGTTTATACAACAAATTACCCTTGACTCTTGGGTTAATTTTAAGAAAAAAACTTTATATGAACGTATGTCCTAAAAGTCCTAACTTTTGAGATACAGGGTGGATGCACAGAAAAAGCATACCAAATTATACTACAATATCTACAGGGATTTCACAGATATTATAAAAAAACATATGTTGTTCTTAAATATTTACCACCCTGTATATCAAAAGTTAGGACTTTTAGGACATACATGCGTTCATCTAAAGTTTTTTTCTTAAAATTTGTTTAAGAATCACCCCCTGATTTTTTTTGCATTTATTTATTTACACCCTGTATAATAGGATACAAAAATCGAGTTTTGAATAACAAATTTCCAATAATATTCAGCATAATATTCATAAAAAAGATGCGTCTTTTAATCTGGAGGTAGGTTCCAGATTAAAAGATTTCTGTTTTCGCTGGGAAATTAAAATACAGTTTATTTAGCGATTACAGGTGATAGTTATGAAGGCGCGTTTGGCATAACATGTGATAGATAAGAAACTACGTTCGGCTCTCGGGATGAGAGATAGCGTGTGATAGATATAAATATGCCCCCGGGCCCCGGCTAAAAGGAGGCCCCGAAGCCCCGCTAAAACTTTGTTTTGCGACTCCTGAAAGCTCGGTTTAATACTTATTAATATCTATGTAATACTACCCTACTACAGTACTAACTAGTCATGAATGTCAATAATTATTATCAATATAATTAATTATCCATCTGTCCTTCTGTATTCCTAATTAAACATCAAATTGTTAACCACAACTAGACCTTTTTATTCCGTGACTACAAAATATGACCCAGTCAATCGTACTGAGTAGTGCTATTCAGCTATAATAGATGCAGCCTAATGTAAATCTTGTTGGCTTTTTTTAAATGTCCAGTACATGGAGACAGGAATAAAAGATTGAAAACATTTATCATCTCGCATTGAAGAACATAGTAAAACTAAGACTCATATTGAAGCTTATGCAATTTACAACTTGTGGAGAAAAAATCGGGTAATTGACAGTACTTTAGAAGAAGCGAATTTTTTGGACGACACAGTTTAAGTCTATACCAGGTGGTGCATCGCCAGACTGGCCATAGGAAATTCCATGTAAATTTTGATACATTGAAATATTGGCTTCCCTATTGAATTTACAACAAAATTGTATTAGACTATTTTGAAGACGTTGATAAGATTACCTCACATACTAAATTTTGTTTTTTCCTGATAAGGCAATTAAAACTTATTTAAGAAAAACTATTTGTAAAATCGTTGCATACCTGCTACATACCTTAATTAATCCACCAGTAATAAATTAAAAGTATTGTCAACTTTTTGGTAATTGTCTCGAAAGTTGCCTCCTCTCCGATTTTGACCAAATTTGGTATACGGGGGTTTTTTGGGACGCTGATTACGAATCTGAATTTTTTTTGGCAACGTTTCGTTTTCGAGATATTCATCATCAAAGTTGAGAATCAAACTAACCTTATTTACACTATTCCTCCTTCTTTTTGCACAGAATTCTTGATTTTTACACCAAATTGGTACAGAATATTTCACAAACACCTTTTAGAAACTTGTTTTTATATTAATTTTACATTTTTTCCCCTTTAATTGCAAACCTCCACTTTTACACGCCGCAACATGTAGGCAACCATGTATACACTAGGCTTTTTGTAAACAATTGTGGCTGCTGCCTTTGAACTTGAGAGTTCGCAATTTAATGGAAAAAAGGTGTAAAATAAATAAAAATACAAGGTTTTAAAAGGTGTTTATAAAATATTGTGTGCCACTTTAGTGTAACAATCAAGAATTGTGTACAAAAGAAGGGGGAATATAGTGAAAATTAGGTTTGTTTGATTTTTAACTTTGATGATGAATATCTCGTAAACGAAACGTTGCCGAAAATTTTTTTGCAGATTCGTAATCAGCGCCCCAAAAAACCCCCGTATACCAAATTTGGTTAAAATCGGAGAGGAGGCAACTTTCGAGACAATTACCAACTTTTTAATTCACGTTTTGCTTTGTATTAGTTATTTCAACATGTTTTACAGTATTGAAGAGAAAATAATGGTTGTAACCATTTAATAAATACAAATAATTACATTGAACTACATAATGAGATTTTTACATAATTGAACAATTTTATAGGAAGGTGAAAAACACACTAAAAATACGTTTTAGCACAACACATTGAAACTAAAACCTAATGTTTTTTAATTAGACACTCAAACACACCTCCGTTTACTGCTTAGCAACATCCTAAACGGTTATAAAATTTAGTTCTTACATTATTCAGTTGAAATGCCGATAGTCGATCGCACGCCGCTGAAATTGAAACTTTTAATTCTTCTAAATTTTGATAACTCAAATTTGTATAAATAACATTTTTGATATGACCCCAAAGGAAGAAGTCGTTTGGCGAAAGATCAGGAGACCTAGCTGGCCAATTTATGGTGTAATTTGGTCTTATAGTGAGTCCATTGAAAACATTTTAAACATATTCCCTTACTTCTCGTGAATTGTGTGCAGGGCAACCATCCATTTAAAACCAAATGTCTTGATTGTCAGGTGCAACTTCTCCCAATGCCGGCCCCACTTGATTTTGTAATAGTTCTAAAAAAGTTTCTGTTCCCAAATTGTGATTCAAGAAAAAAGGTACAATAATCCGATGTCCAAATATACCCGCCCAAACGTTTACCTTTTGTGGGTATTAAATCCTTGTAGATACAAATCTGTGTTCATTTTCTTTGCTCCAGTATCTGATGTTTTGAACGTTTGGTTCATTGTTTAATGTGAAGGTGCATTCGTCACTAAAATAAATATTGCGTAAGAAGTCCCTATCGTTATTCGCCATTTCCATAACTTCAAAACAAAAATCTGCTATTCGGATCTCATCGGCTTTCCTTAATTCCGGATGTCTTTGATATTTGTACGGATAATATTTATATTTCTTTAATTTGCGCAGTACTGTGCTGTGATCCTTTCCTACAACTTTGCCCAGAAGCCTGGTGCTAATACCTTTATTTCCTTCTACATAAAGTAAAACATCTAAATCGGCATTATTTTCTTGAGCTCTTCCATCGAGTACATTATTATTTCGCTCTAAGCAGTTGCATTTATTAATAACAGTACCTTTTTTCTCAAACTCATGAACGATATTTTGAACTGTTGTCTTACTTGAATGTGTCTGTCAGACATTTTATTTATTACTGGTGGATTCCTTAAGGTATGTAGCAGGTATGCAACGATTTTACAAATAGTTTTTCTTAAATAACTTTTAATTGCCTTATCAGAAAAAAAAGAAATTTAGAATGTAAGCTAACCTTATCAACGTCTTCAAAATAGTCTAATACAATTTTGTTGTAAATTCAATAGGGGAGCCAATATTTCAATGTATCAAAATTTACATGGGATTTCCTATGGCCAGTCTGGCGATGCTCCACCCGGTATATTAAAACTAGTGCTACATTTAAGTATAACATTCAAAAAATATTAAGTTAAATTTTCATGGAGAAATATTAAAAAATACGGAAATAGCAGCAATTATTTGGAAGCGTTTAGAAAAAAATAGAATTGCGGTGCCCCTCATAGCTAATTTTTTTAGGCGACATAGTTAAAATATATTTATTATAACTTATATTATATTAAAGTATAACATTTGAAGAATATTAGGAAAAAAATTAATAAAGAAATATTAAAAAATATGGACATTGCAGCAACTATTTGGAAGCGTCTCGGAAAAAAGTAGAATTGCGGTGCCCCTCATAACTAGGTGCTGGATCAACTAAAGTCAGAAAACCAAAGTTTTTTTCGTTAGATACTTTTTTTTCCAGGTAACGCCAGGAGGGTTTTTCGAAATTTCAATTATTCACACGGCTTATTTGTTACTGTAAAATAAAAAATATTATTAAATTTGAAGAAAAACTCTCTAGCGTTACCTGCGCAACAACAATTGTTTAAATAATTCGTCTTTGGGATAAACAATTATATTTTTTTATAAACTGATAAGCCGATCTGGCTAAAATTTTATGCACTTATTAATACCAATGATCAATGGTTATAAACATTTATTTAATATTGCTAAAAAGCCCCGTATTGGGCTTAATTGTTTATCGATTTTAATTCATAAAAAATAAAATTAAAGGTTTTTTCGTGATTTAAAACTTCCAATTTTTCGTTTTTTTTAATTTAATTGGAAAATTAGACCACCAAAATACTGAATTTCGGGCTTTTCCCATTGCTTATAAAAAACAACGCATATCTGGCCGTATCTTTTTATACAATTGTTATAAGAAAGACCCTCCTCCCATTTAAAATTTTCAGGTATCTGCTAAACTTTTGTACACAAAACACATACATTCTTGCTCCACAACATGGGCTATATTATTGAGTTTGCAAATACAAAAGCAAGAAAAACAAATTTTTAATTTTATTTTGGTTCACTATATTTTATGTATCTATTACTTAAATAAATTTAAATTATTTTGTTGCATCATAAAAAAATATTTTTTTTATTTCAGTTAGGTACAAATTTTTTCTGTTTGCTAATATTAAATGTAAATTTTTTTAGCGCATATTTTTTTTTTTTGGTTAAACTTATGAGGGGCCTCCAAAAATATTTGCCCCGGGACCCCATGACTTCTAGCTACGCCACTGATCTTAAGCCAGCAAATCCGCATCTTTAACCAGACCAAACCATATCCTTAAATATGGCGGGGCAAGAGCGTGACGTATGAAGCGAGACGCATAGTAAATACATAATTACCCTTTTTAATTTTACTCTTTTTTGACACAAATTCAAGGTTAAGAATGCCGTTAGCCTTTATTTCATCTCCCCACAGGCAGTTTTGTTTAAGGCTAAATGGTGAGGGAACCATACAATGGGGCTAACAAATTTTCAAGACAAAATACAGTGCAGCATAATATTTAAGATCAAATTATCTTAAGGTCAACAATATATCTTAAGGTCAACAATATATCTTAACATCAAAGGTATTTCAAGGTCACATTATCTTAAAATGACTGCCCAAAGGCCCAGTCAAGATAAAGGTGAAGCAAAGGAAGGACCATAAACAAACTTTTGTATGCTACTGATACAAGGTTGACTTTTTGGCCTAAGTATAATAACACTTATCCTGGTTAACAATTACATACGTATTTAGCCGCACTCATTTCCTTTGCTGCTTAATATATTAAAATTTGCAAATTAAAGCCATTTTTTTGGTTTATAAAAATCTAATATTTGGTAGCATATAAGAAAATTTTGAAAAACTTGTATAATATGCAGAAAATAATTTACTATTTATTACTTTGAATTACAGATATTAAAATACATTTAATTATGAACTTAATTTTAAAGTGAGTTTTAGTGTGTATTTTAAGTTTAAATAAAAATATTAATGTTATTCCAGTAGAATCATTATTTAAATTAAGCACATAACATAACATTACCTTAAGTTGGTTATTGTTATTAGAATATCTTATTTTTAAGTAATCGATTAATGATTTGGTTTGATAAAGATGTCCAAATCTTTTAAATTCATTTTCCAGGGTTTGTGGAGACATAAGGGTTAGTTCTTCCTCCAAGTCTGTCGAAGAATCTTTTTCTTTTAGTGCAGATGTGGATGGTTCTTCTTCTTTAGTATTTTTATTAAAGGCTGCTAATCTTTGCAAGTTCTTAAAACGAATAGTTCTTCAGAACTCGGAAAAATTACATTTTTTTAGAGTGTCAAAAGATTATTTACAACCTATATCGAAATTAAAAAGTATACCTATCTTATTTTAGTAATTGGGTTAGATGTTTCGATATGCATAATTTGCAATAAATATTAAATAATATCCTAATACTCCAGTCGTTATAGGTTTTTTCCTCTAACCGACACCAAAGTTGATAAAACTTTGCATACTAGTAGATTTTAAGGCGAAAAATCGAAAAATAAACGAATCCTTGTTGAGAAGTGTCGGAAAGAGGGTGAAACTACCCACTAAACTTTTGGACGCATTTTTATTCATGAATGGATAGTTTTTCTTAAAAATAACACTGCCATTCGAAAGAACGAAAAATTTTACGTTAGAAATGAGTATTCACACATCATAAATATTTTTGTTCCAAGTTTAAAAAATTTTCATCCCTAAAGACTCGCGAAAGCGCGCGAAATTGATTATTCAAAAATTTTCTGACAGTTTTCGTACTAAAATTGAATTTTTGCTATAACGTGGAAAAATCTCGTAGGGAGTAATATACCAAACGAAAGAACAAGTCTGAACCTTCATCTCTTGTACAGTTATACTACCAAATTCGTTCACATAAAACAATAATCTTATTGCAACAGTAAGACATGGTCAATTACCCTTTATTTCAATCTTACATACTTGTAGCTGAAACATTATAGCAACTTAAGAGTCAGATATATTTTTCGAGTTATATGTTTATTATCTCTACTAATTTGGCTAGATATTATTTATTTTTTCTTTGTGTTATGAGCTTTGCAACTTGTGATTTTTTTTGACCCTCTCATTCTGTTAATTAACAAATCAGATTTCGAGCATTGTACGCATTATAAGCACCATGTTAACAGTATTATTTTAAAGGGGAAGGTTAGATCTTTAGGAAAATATGTCTACATTCTTCAATATACTCAAGAAATTCAAATAATTAGAGGTAGAACAATAATTTATAAGAAATCGTATCATCACGGAAAATTACACGGAATATCGGCCAGAGTGGTCTCGAAAGTTTCCCCTTATACTTTTCTGAAAGAGCAAGGACCCAGCTTTAAAATGCATGTACTTGAATTTCCCAGGGATGCTCCTGGAACGGCTATTTCAACTTGGAATATCGGGTAAATCTTAAAAAAAGCACATTTGCGAAGCTTTTTTGAGCCCTCTGGTGAGTTTACGAAAAACTTATTTTTACTATTATTACTGTCACGCTGATTAAAGTTGTCACGGCATGACAAATAGTATACAGAGGTGAAAAATTTTTACAGAGCCACAAGTAAAGAGTTTATCTGCCTTAAGGAAAATCTGATGGTAAGTAAATGAAGTTGTTTATTTGCATTGTATACTTACAAGGAGACGACACGGCCTTGGAGTCGGCGATTTGGCCTAATTTTTTTGTGGCTATAGAGTGCTCTTAGTACATATATTACAATATTAAAAATTAAGGCGCACTATTGAGAAAATTCGACAAAAAAAAATTACCTTTTTTTGTATATTATATATACTTAAAATATAATATCGCTGATGAACCGCTGCGTGGCTCAGGCAGCAGCGTTCGAAACTTTTAACCCGAAGATTCCGAGTTCGATTTTCTTCATGCCTTTTATTAAGTAAATAATTATTTTAAATGTTATTAATCTTAACAATACTTCTCAAATCTATTTATTTTAATTTTTGTAATTAAATAATTCTAACATTAGTTTTTACATATAAAAATTATGCTTAGCGACTGCGAAAACCTATAAGGAATATATTTGCATGGTTTTATCTCATTTTTTGTTGAAACAATGTATAATTGTTTAATTGTTTAGAAAGTTATGAATTCTTCATTACTACAAGCTGTGAGCCGGAAGATTGCAATTACAAGTTACTTTTTGCTTATCTATATCGGGCTAACTTTGAGTCCCAAAAGGACCAATTTGAAACATAAAATTGTTAATAACAATTGACCATCAACTTCCTAGGTTGTATGAACTCGAAAATCGAGATCAGCTACCAAAAAAAAGGATAGAATTTCAACTTGAAATCTCAAAAATCTATAAAATACAAGCAGCGCCGTACGTATTGGCGCTCTCTGCCTCCTCACTAGCTACGAGCCTGGTCACAACTCAGGGATACATCATGTTGTTCCTTTATCGCACTTGTAAAGTCCCGCTATTTCTGCTTTTAAAAGAAAATTACACATTTTTCCATGTTTAAGGCTGGTTTTCACCCCCTTTCCGACACCCTGAGCAAGGATTTTGGTATTTTCGGTTTCCGAGTACCAAACACTACATCTGTACCAAATTTCATCAACTTTGGATTCGGTTAGAGGTAGGGGGCTATTTTTGCCTCTAACGACTGGAGTATAATAATCATAAAAATAATTTTATTTCTTTGGAATTTCTTGGTTCCGGGAAGTCTTGTACTGCCCTTATTTCTTTGGGGTTAGAGTTTACTCCATCTTAAGCGATCAAATGTTCAAGATAAGCTACTTTTTTTGTAAAAATTATCTGGTTGGGAGCCTCGTAAAGATCTTTCCGAGTCTGGAAATGTGCCCATAAATTGTTCGGCTGCAAATTATTACATCGTCCATATACACTGCGCATCTTTCGTTTTGTATGCCCATAAGGATGTTGTCCATTATTCGTTGAAATATGGAGAATGTATTTTAGAGTCCAAATAGCATTCTTAGGAATTCATAATGTCCGTTTTCGACTGAAAAGACTGTTTTTGGAACATCTTTTGGTTCTACCTCGATTTGATGGAATCCTGATGCTAAGAAGAGTGTTGTAAAATACTGACATTGACCCAATTGGTTCAAAGGGTCAAAAATATCCGGTAATGGGTACCTATCGTCCTCTGAGATGTTATTTAAATTTCTGAAATCTATCACCAATCTATATTTTTGATTTCCAAATGCGTTAATTTTCTTTGGTACAACCCATACTGGAGATGAACATAGAGAATAATGAAGGTTGAATAATTTTTTCGTCTAACATATTATTGATTTGCGATTTTGCTTTTTTATGCACGTAAGGATACCTATATGACTTAGTATAAATAGGCTTTGTTTTCCTAATTTCAATCGAATGTAATTTTGCACTAAACATTTAATTCGCTTTTCCATGAAATTAAATACGACTCGCGTGTAATTTCAACGCTATGATTATATATATTTAACTCTTATACATTTTTTAAATTTATTTAAATATTTATAATTACTATTTTTTTTTCTTAGGATAATCCAGTCCTAGAAATTTTATTATATATATTAAATATTTTTATTTTTTACAACAACATAAATTTTATTCTTTTATTGACTTCCAAAACAATCCAAATAAACATAAAATTCAAATACCAAACTACAACTTGTCGAGTTGAAAAGTGAAAATAGAATTATTAAATATATTGTTTATAAATTAATAAAATACATTTTAAAAATAAAAATAATGCAATATAAATAAATGTAGCCTATTTTTATAGTGGAAAACCCAATTATTGATTTGCTAATCTTTAGTACGGCGATTGAAAACTCGGCCGATTTAGCATATTTATCTTTTTGCCCTATGAGAACTGAGTCGGTTAATATTTTATTATGTATACTTGGTCGGTACTTGGGTTCTGTCCGGTCATGGTTAGTTCTGGTTAGTTGTGGTTAGTTGTGGTTAGTTGTGCTCAAAATGTCTTACTGGTCTTTAGTGTTCCTAAATAAATTTCTATAAGCCTAAATGTTGTTGCATTTTTTACGGTCCGTTCTTTAACGACCGGCCGAGTTTACATACCTCTCTTTGGGAAATATTTTTATGGTAGGGGTTTAATTCTTATCATCGGCCAAGTTCTCATTTGCAAATTACATTTTTTTAAGGATCAATACCTGCTCCTAGAGTTGCGGCGAGACGAGACTAGACGAGATAAAGCCTTGTCTCGTCTCGTCTCGAAATTTCGAGATAATATATTTCGAGACGAGACGAGACAAACGTTTGTCTCGTCTCGTCTCGTTTTGTCTCGTTAGTCTCGAGTTGTTTTGGTTTATTTCAATTAAATTAATTTCAATATATAGTGCATTAGTAATGTATGGGATAATTTCAATAAAAATTAGTTCGAAAGTGTAAGAAAAATGCTTAGACCCGTCGATTTTTATTTTAAGGTACATGTTACACATTTTTTAATTAATTTTTATGTCTGCACAGTGCACAAGGTGGTGATAAAAAGACATATTTTTTAAAAGGAACACACATATTTTATCATTACATTATTAATTCCAATGTTTAATTCTAGAAATGTTCATTCTCAATTTGTTTTACCAATTTTTAACTTTTTCCATAATAATTAAGTATACCCAAACTATCCTAAATGGCAATATTATTATACCTACGTAACTTTCTGGGTATATTATATAAAGTAGGTATAGGAATTTTTAGAATTGAATAAATAGAATCCAAAACTGTAAAAACATGAGTAGGTATAGGTATTCTATTTTAAATTTAAAAAAAATACTTTTGTAGCACCCTAATACTTTATGGACGTGCCCTGTCTAATTTAAAATATCGTTAAAATTTAACATACTATTTAACCATATACCTAATACTTACATAAGCACATTATCTGCAAATTTAATATTCAAGGCATTAAATTATTTACTTCACGCCATCGTTGACTCACCCTGTACACTATATACCTACAAACTAATTGCAAAATCTGCTGCAAATTGATATGTATTTTAAGAAGGATGCATTGTTTTTAGTTTAAATTAAAACTTTTTTAAACATAATAGCGGCATATCCTCAACTAATAGAAAAACATGCAAAAACAACCCTCTGCATATGCGCCTAATGAAAAACATTTGAAATAAATCGTATAAACAAAATACGTAAAAAATATGGGCTGTCCCATTTATGATGTATCTCTTTTTTGGAACACCCTGTATAAATGCTTATATTTTTTTATAACACACCCTGTAAAATAAAAGTTGACGTTATCGAGCTTTTTTTAAAATTGTGTAGTTTTCTCAAAAAATTGGTGATTTTTGACTTTACGGACACCCATAATATGCAACTAAAAATAAAATAAAGGACCTTATAATTTGTTTTTTTATTTAAAACTAAAATATAGAACATACAAGTGACATAAAAATGTCCACAAAATAGAAAAAAAAATCTAAAAGATAATGGAACATAAGTCATAAACTCTATTACAATACAAAGGTTAAATGTTTTCTAGAAATTTTTCTTATAATTATACAGGGTGTTTGGGAAATAGTTTTAAAATCTTTATTGTACACAATTTTTTTAATCGATTATTTTGATAAAACAACTTAAAATACAACTTTTTCGTTATTTGAGTTTTTTTCGAGAGACAAAGTAAAAATCCTACTTTTCAAAGGGGTATAAAAAAATAATCGGTTTTTATTATTTTTTTTAAGCAAAGCAAACATTTTAAAAAATCAAGATACAAAATAATTGTATTTAAAGTTTTTTTATCGGGGATAATACCACGACCACGACGAGTAAAATTTTTAAAGAAAACACGCATGAGTAAAAATCTGGTTAATTTTAAAGCACGAGCGGTATTTAGGGAGAATATTTCACGAATAAAAAACGTAGATAAAGTTTATTAACCTAAAATTAAATATTAATTTAACAAACCGCCATTGTTTTTTAAAAATTTCGTATTGTCAATTTGACAGTAAGTGGAAAAACCACGTTGCCTAAACGACGTGGAATTTCTGCTGTAATTTTTCCATAATACCACTTTTCTTATGGGAAAATATGTACATGAGTAAAATATTCAAAATTATTAAAAAATAATAAAACCACATGGTGATATACTTTTTTAAGGCAAATAATTTTAGCTGCTTTTTTTAACACCCTGAAACGATGCATTTCTTGACCTATGTTTATAAAAACTTATTTTTGCAAGATCCAACTGCTGTCGAAGTTTGTAACATTTAATCTTAAACAACCTGTATAATTCTTTAGAACTAAAAATATATTGTTGGAGATTTATTAGAGTTAGTTCACTTCGCCGTTGTTAAAACGTAAAGGCGTATCTCAAAAATTGGCAATAATGGGTTAGATATACCAATAAACAAATATATATGTCCTCCTTGTTGGGATGAAGCTGCGCGACTCAATCTGGAACTGTTTAGCTAATATGGAACCATATAATTTAGCCCTATCTCAAATATGAAGAAAAAATATTTTAACATATAGGCGTATCTCGACTTTCGCCTCTTTTTAACAACTCAAACAAGAACATTACTGGTAGTATTAAAGGCGTATCTCACATTTTGCATTTCAGTTCCTGTCTGTACGCAAGATGTAAACGAAAATGATGAAGGGTAAACTAAAGCTACAGTTCGATGGACAAGTCTGTGTCTACAGAAAGAATGGTTCTTGTTTCTTTTTAGTAAAATTTAGCGTATTTACAAAGGAAAATAATAAATTGTAAAAAAAATATTAATTTGTTTCACAAGCCGAAAAGAGACCAATGTGGTTTATGCAAAATATTTTACGAAGGATCAAAGGAAACAAAGTTGACAATGCAAGTTATTTTTGACGAAACACGTAAAATTCAAAAACGCTGTGCGTGATATTAAAAAATCTTTCAAGACTGTAGCTCAAAATAATCCCAACTTGCTTTGTTTGTGTTTTGACCCTCGACAGGTAATTTAATTGCCTTTCTCAAACGACGATGCTATTTTCCACAAAAGAAAGTTTGCTGTCTATAATTAAACTTTCTTTAATATAGGTTCTCGAGATTGCTATGGCTTTATGTGGGACAAGTTTGATAGTGGAAGGGGTGGCCTTGAAATAGCAACTGCTCTATTTGAAACGCTGCAAAAATATGACGAAGAAAAGTATGATCTGCTGACTTATTCGCATTTGTGGAGGCCGAAACCGAAATTCTTTCGTAAAGCTGTTCTGTACATGATCATGCAATTGTAGCACGTACAAGAAACTAGCCTTCGCTTGTTTACCACTAATCATTGACAAAGTGAAGGAGACTTAGGTCATAGTGCCATTTCATACGGCTGGTGAGTTGTGTGTGCCATTTCAACTTATACCAGTATTTCAACTTGCAAGACAAACGAACTTCTATAAAGTATACCCCTTGGGTTTTAATGATTTCTTGGAATTCAAAACTTTTAGTGACAATCTTAGAGTTCGCTCCATACGAATTGACGATGACTAAAAAACATTTAAATGGACGGACATAGTAAAATTTAGGTCAAAAAGAACTATTTGCATAAAATATTTTTTAAAACGAGCCACTTGGTTCAAAACCATCGATCACTGTCCTTAAAGCGCCAAAGTGCCCGTTTATTGGAAAAACAACCCAATAAGTTAAATAAAGGACCTTGCCCAATATCACTGGCAAAGTATAATGATTTGAACTACCCAGGAAACACGACAGTGATAAAACTATCTGAACAGGTCCACTTCTATAAATCTCCTGCCGTTTTTTTGACTAAATAATTTTATTTTTTTAGCTTTTTTGCTTGTTGCAACTCAGAAAAAGCTGATTTTGTTTATTTTGTTTTTTTTTCTTACCAAACTATAGGATTTTTGTTGTTTAGATAATACTTACACGAATAAGGTAAAAAATATTTTTTTAAATTTCTATTTTTCAAACTCATACTATATTATTTTTCTATTGTTAATCTTTGGTATTTTGGCTAATCGTAAGCATAATATTATTTTATTGCTTCTTGGGTTTTAGTGTTATAACCACTTTAAATTTGGTTTAAAAAAGGTTGTTGAAAATATTAAAATATTTTCATTTACCCTATCCACGCTGTTTCCTACTTTAGAAAAAAAAAATAATTTTTTAATAACTTTTTGTTAATTATTTTGCACCTAAGTTTGAATTTGATATTATATACATGTTTATTTAAAAGGGCGTATCTCATTATTACAGGGGATATAATTTATTATTAGCAACACATACAGGCGTATCGTGAACAAATGGTAAATAATAACAATAAAAATTAAAACAACAACAAAATCAATTGCCTATAGCGTTTTTTAATTATTGATGAAAATATCTGTAAAAAAAGGATAATTTATGTCTAATAGTTTTTTACCAATACCGCTTTTAAGGTTACCACTTTTCTATACTTTTCTATTAATTGCTCTACTGTAAAGTTATAAAAAACGAGATACGCCTTTACGGATTTTCAACGACGACTTGAGTTTTAAGTCATTAATAAAATTTTTCCAGATGTCTTGTCTCGTCTCGTCTCGTCTCGAGCTTGTCTCGAAGGATTTTTCTCATCTCATCTCGAAATTCGAGACAAAATGCTCTCGAAACGAGACAAAATGGCTTCAGACGAGACGAGACGAGATGTCTCGTATCTCGTGTCTCGCGGCAACTCTACCTGCTCCTTTTTTATGTTTTTAATTTAGCACATATTTAAGTCTTTGATTACAATATTTATAGGCGCTCTATTTATTTATGAATTTATATCAAAATTTAGGTAAAAGACAACAACTAACTTTTACAATTTGTTAAAATTTTAGTCTGCTTATCCATATAGAGTAAACGCTTGGTCTAACAATACCAGTGGTCACCTACCTGTTTTATTAGTAGTACGGCAAGTTAGGCAAGTTACTTCATGGTCTGTTCCAGAAATGATAGAAACAACAAAGAAGGACAAATCTCTTTACTTTTACAATACCTCAAAAATCATGTGTCATGACGATATGGATAATATTAGGAATCAACAAAACTCGGGTATGTTTAATAACTTTTTATTTTAATTTTTTAGCATATTATGCTTGACCAGCAAAGTATACAATATGTTTCAAAAGTCAATTATCTCACGAACTATTGGGACACACTATATGAAATCTGGAACTTCGTGGGAAGACAACATTCTGCGTTCGTTGGAAGTACAAAACGCTTTGTTGAGTTTTAACTTTTAATTGGAATACCACTTTCTTATTATTTATTTTTTTGGATTCCCTGCGTAATACACACCTAAACATCCACATAAACACGCCCTGCGTGTTTATGTGGAATATATTACCTGCTTTGATAAACACCAATTGATTTGGAATTTTAGACCTTAATATTTTGTTACCAATTTACGAAAAGTTATCCAGGGAATCTAAAAAAATAAAAAATAAAAAAGTAGGTTTCCCATTTAAAAATTTCTGGCAACGTCGCCGGTATTTTCAGCGAAAGCAGAATGTTTTGCCTATAGGTTTCAAATTTCACACCTTTTGTCCCAATAGTTCGTAGGGTAATTGGACATTCCGAAATCTTTTAAACAAAATGTAGAAAAACAAGTGTTTTTAGTATATTTAAAGCTATAAGCATTGATTTACCTGTTTAGATCGATGACAAGAGTTAGATATTCCTAATGGTAAGTACCTTTTGCCCCAACAATCTCTGGAGTATTAAGCATATTTTTGCTCAAAGTTCCTTCTGTCGAAGTTATTTTTTTGAAGACTATAAACAGAATAAACAGAAACTTTTTTCTTTGATGTTCGCTCTTATGTCATGATCACGGTTATCAAATTATCAGCCTTACTTACAGAAGCAGTTCGAGAGAGGAAAAAGAATCACAGTATAACCTTTCTCTCGCTCCTTTCTGTCGACCAATCAGCACATTGGAGAGAGAGAAAAGTTATACTGTGATTTTTCTTTTTCTTTCGCACTCAAAGTTGTTTTTTTACAAGTTTGTCATTTAATTTTTTTTAATAAGTTCAGCCATTTATAAAATAACTTTAAAACTGGCAAAATTCAATAAAAATCTAATCCGTACCATTGTACAGTGGCGGCCATTAAATCTCGGGCAAAAAAATACTCAAATTTTGTCTTTTTTGCCAATTTTTGTAAATCGCTTTTTTTACCTTGTTTTTCTTTTAATCACTATAAATAAAGCAAAAGGTAAAAGAAAATATATTTATTTTATAAAAACTAACAAATTAATAAATTTATTAACAATTTAATAAATTTACACAAACTTAAATATCCTTCCAAACAAATTTAATATTTTATTGCGGCCCCGTTTTTTTCTAAGGCAGAGTTTAGCCTTCCAGGCATCGAATGGACCAAAGCCCTGGCGTAGTCCGGATTTCCTCGTAACTCATTCCACGCCTCTAAAATTTTATTCTTAAGTTCGTTTACATTTTGTGTCATAAACTCATTTTCCCTATTTATTTTTTTAACTAATCCGGACTACGTGCGGTCCACGGTAAATCCCTAATACGCTCCTCTTCCATCCATTCATCGACTTGCCGGGCTGTATGAACAGGACACTTATCTTGCTGAAAAATAAAATTTCTGTCCGGAAATCGATCCAGTACAGAAGGAAGCATGTTATTCTGTAGTAAATCTATATATACCTCCGCATTGAACCTTCCTTCGATAAAATAACATACACCAAGTCCTTGTGCACTCAGTCAGCTCCAAACATTTACTGAAAATCGCCCACTACTTCTGTCCTTTTGAGTTGAGATTTTTTATCAAATCGTGTTCCTTGAGGCCTGTATACCTTAAGTATCCCATTGTAGCACGACTAAAACACTTTTTCATCGGTGAATATTATATTTTCCCAAAAAATCGGAGGTTTCAAGTAAAATTGTAGAGAAAATCCAATGCGTTGTTCTTTATTTGCATTTGTTAAAAACGATTTTAAGGCTGCCGGGTGGCAGGGCAATTCGGATATTTGCCTTATTCTTCGCCGTGCCGTTCTAACCGATGCTGATGCTGAGAAATTGCTTTCCGTTTTTGCTGTAACTGCATATTTAAATGGTTGGTTGTTTAAAAAATTAACTAAATTATTGTCTTGTTCTTGATTAATTTGATAGTTTGGGGCGACCACTTCCTGCTCTTCTCTGAAAGGAGTGTGTTTCCTGCCATTTGTTTAAACAAAATGAATAGTACTCTTTGGAATGTTCAGCCCTTCCGCCACATCCCTTTCTGGACAACCTCTCTGCTCAATATAATGAATAATTAATACTTTTTGATCCAAAGTTAAGTTTCGCATTTTAAAAATATTTTTAGACACTGACAACGGACACCTGTTTCTTTATTAGGTTTTTCAACAGGTATTTATATTGAGGAGAAGATGAAATAAGCCTATTTTACAAAAGGGAAAAAAATTGCCCAAGATTTAATGGCCGTTACTGGTCAGATGCACTTTCCAGCTACGGCGGAATAGTTACTTTTGTAGAGCATTTAATCCAGGGGCATAGCAACCGCTACACCAGGTACACCAAGGGTGTAGGGCCCACCAGCTAGGGAGGTCCACTGGGCACCAGGGTTTTTGAAAAATTTATTATTACCAGGTACTAATAACTTTACGTTACGCCTAAGTTTTTTTCATTGGGCCCTATCTTTTTGTGTTGTACTTTGTACCCACTCCCTACTTAGTTTCAGAATAGTATCTGCTTCAATCATCAATCCCCTTTTCATGGGATCACGTCTGCACGCGGTTTAAAACAACTCTGTAAAGCCGCATCTTCATCAAAATAGACCTTGCCGAAAGAAGCCACCCTGCTAGGCCAATCAGCACAGCCGACTTCGGTGGGATGCGGCTTAATGGTTAAAATTACGCTGTGTCTAGAGTCCCGACTCGTGATCTTTGTCCAGTCCCGAATAACGTCTTTAAACGATGTAATCGCAGTGGTACTGAACTGTTTCGAGTATCTGACGTGGAAATTTCAACTGTAAACCAAGATCAATATGTAAATAAACAAGATTTTGAACAACCTGATATAAAGAAACATCAAAATTTTAATATTTATTTTGATGTTTAACTAGCTACCTCCAATGAAACTAATGAAAATATCAATTGTGATATACCAATTATTTTCCTGCCACATTAAACTGAACGGATTGCTAAATTATCTCGAGGATCTTACGTGATTATTTCAGATCAAGATGTAATTGAGCTTGGTGGTGACTATTTTACTGTGAATCTGAAAAAACTTTAATTCTTGTTCACACGGATAACCCAAACAATATCATTATAAGTAACAAAATCTTAAGTAACTGTTCATATATTGATCAAAGCCGAAACTCTAAAACTGAATTTCAAATAGAACCAATTGAAATTTGGAGGATGAAAATAATAATAAAAATATGTCTAATTTTGTAAATTGTCGTTGATTTTGTGGAAAGTCGATTAAAATGTTAATATAAAGATTATTATTAAAAAAAGTTAGACTAAAAGGTTTTGATTTTACTGCAATCGGCATACAGAAAAAAAGAAAAATGAAGTTATGATTTTTTTTTAACATAGGTATAACAAAAACAAGACGTCGTTTTGGATCCAGAAGTTGACCTCTTCATACTCTTCATAATTTGGCCATTCTTGACTGAGAACGGCTGTAGAATATTACAAAACATGCTATCTAAAAAGGACACTAATAAATATATGTGCGAAATGTGTGGTATGTTATGCGAAACAAAGTTAGAATCAATAAAATGTAAAGCATGCCTTCAATATTTTCATTTAACGTATTTAATAAAATGCTTACGCTAAAATGTTTAAGAGCAAATTCCTCTGTAAACAGGTTTAGTGGTTTAATTTTTTTTTTTAATTTTACTATTGTCAAATTTATTTAAATTAAATAACATTATGGTTGTACCTAATGCAAGTCCCGAGTGGGTTCAGAACATTAGTTCCGACAAAACTACACCGATAACGTCATTTAAATGGCGTTATTCGGGACTGAGGTAACTGCCGAATCGGAACTAATTGTCAGTCCCGACAGCGCTTTTAGTGACGTTATTTGGATGACGTTATTCGAGACTGGATATGGATCCCGAGTGCGTAATTACATACTATACTATTACTCAGAGCAACGGCGACAGAAGTTGCTCTGAATCGCATTATAGATTGTAGTGACCAATACGCGCAAATTTTCGCTTCATAATATACTACGGCCCAGAACGGTGGATAAAAATGTTATGTAAAATGCTATGTATGCATGTTTTAATAGTGTCAAAATGTGTTGGATTATTATGAACTCTTAATAATATTATTATTTATTGTTTTTTAAAACTTTTTTATGGTACCCTTTCTATTACGTCCATCGTTATCATAACTAAAAAAAAATTTAAAACGCAAAAAACATTGTGGTCAATAAAATATCTTACCTCAGAAAATGATGATTAATTACTTTATACGGTAGAAAGGATATCGGAATGTGTAATTTTTGTGGACAAGGGGGCGCTTCTAAGCATATGTGTTCCGTAGGGGAGAATTTTAAGTTTCCTCATTATCCGCTAGTGATAGAAAATTTGGCAAATTAGCGATGGGGGATAATATTGATTAAATTTTTTTACATGATGGTTACGTCTATTAATGAGGGCCAAAGAACCATCTAACTCGACCCCTATAATGGTTTTTTTCTCAAAAATGGCATATGTTGAATTCAACTACTTATCCTCTTGCAGTAGCTAAAAACCTTACAACAAAAAAAAATTACGCCAAAATTTTCAAATATTATTAAAGTTAAAAATAACATATCACCAGACTCAACAAACATTATCGTTCGACTAAATAAATGTCTTGAAGAAATTAAAACTCCTACAGAACTATTACATGCATTTGCTAATATAAAAATATTCGGCGTGGAAAAAAAATTAACGTTCACGTCTGGTTCCAAAAGGATTCAGGCCTGAAGGCCCGCCAAAAATGAAAATCTTAATAGAAAACGCGAAGCCTCAAGATCCTTAAGTGAAGCCGTTCTTGTTAATAGGCGTAGTGCTAAATCTCACTAATTTATAGGTATTTTATTTTATTCTGTTTTATCTTCATAATTTAATTTTATATCAACTATGCCCGTGTTTTAAGCCTAATGTTGTTTTATTTACATATATGAGTTTATTTTCATCACGTATTTATAAAAAGTGTATTTTTTTGTAATAATTAGAAAAATTAAATAATAAATAAACTGGTTTGATTTCTACTTTCATTCTAAGAAATTAAAATATACAACTGTGGTACCACCTACATTTGAGAACTCTGACAATACTTCCCTCTACGTACCTCTGAAATAACTCCCTCGTGATGTAGTACTTATCTGTCAAAACGTTATTATGCTTATGCTTTTTGTTATTAAAAAGTTATAAGGGAATAAGGTTAAAGCAGGTATTGTATCAATACAATAATTTATAATAGTTCAGGACATTAAACAAAATAAATCTGTCTGAGGATTTTATGCAGGCAATAAAAACACCAAAATTTATTCTTTGTACCCATCAAAAATTTCAACACATTTTATAGTATACAACAGCTTATTTTATATAATATTTTTAACTTGCTGTAGTATAATTAATGAAAACTAGCCGTATTCGTCACTAATTTTTGCTCAAGGCAACCTCTATTGCCATGCTCGAGTAATAGTATAGTGTGTAATTACGTATCCGAGTCGGATTAGTACAGCTTAAGTTAACAAGTGCTAACTGTAAGGAGATGGAAGATTTTCCTGATTACTTTTTCTAACGTCAATGTTTGTTGTTTGGTGTATAGTGTAGCCAGATGTAACATAAGTTTGAAACAAAATTTTCACAAAATTTTTCTGTAGTACCATAATCAAAAACCGTAACATTATTTGTAACTTTTTATAAATTTACTTACTTTTTAACAAACATGCCATTAATTTTTATGATAATAAATTAGACATTATAAACAGTTTAAATGTCATGGATATATATATATATATATATATATATATATATATATATATATATATATATATATATATATATATATATATATATATATATATATATATATATATATATATATATATATATATATATATAAGGTGGTCCACAGTGCGTTCAAGTCCAATAGCTCGGTAATTATAGGAATTATATAAAAATAATTAATATATAAGTTGTAGGGACTACTGAGAGCTACAAATTAAAATTGTTTGTAGATATACAGGGTTGCGCATAAGTTTGGTATAAACCAAACATACCTTTTTTTAAATGGAACACCCTCTATATTGTTTTATTTTTGGCTTGCATTCCCTGTTGCCATTCACCCAATATAGGGTTGTTGGGGTCTATACGGAGTCATTTTAATTTTATGGCCACTTTTATAAAAAAACAGAGGTGTATTTGACACCCTGTATTTTTTTTAGTAGGTCAGAATATTATCATTTCATTTCGAAAAACACTTGCAAATCTGTTCTTCTTTTGGTTTAGAAAATGTTTCTTAGATTTCTTTTATAGCAGTATACAGGGTAAGTCAAAACATGATGTTCAAGTTTTCTTGAAAAATTTAAATGGAACACCCTGTTTTTTATATTTAATTTAGACACCTTGACTAATGATCTTTTAGTTTCATTAAGCACTCCCTATACCTAAATTCAACAGTTACTCAGATATTCTTCGTTTTATAGGCAAAAATGCAAATTTTTTAACTTGCAGCCATAAATTTATTGTTTTCAACAGGACATCCTGTATATTGTCCTATTTTTGAAGTCTCCCCATTTTAACATTTACCAGATGTAAGTTGTTGGAGCCTTGAACAGGTTATTCGAGATTAATGGTCCTTTTTCTAGAAACCCAGAAGTTTTAACCTTGTTTTATTACACCAAATGCGTTCTTTTTTCTCAACTTAAATTTATCTATTTTTCAAATTTATTGATACAAATAAACAGAGTCTTAAATTTATTTTAGTAATTTCATAAAAATTAACAGGAAGAAAAACAATTTTTATTCAAATATTCTACAAGTACAAATGATTATTTGATTTAGTAGTCTTGAAATGAATTAGAATCTATTTGTTAGCTACAAGAGTGAACAAATCTAGTTTCAGTGGTAACAATAAGAATTAATCACAAAATCTACTCCGATATATAAACCACACAAAAGTGTTTTTGAAAGGCTTATGCAATGGTTTTATGAAACGGGATATGTTGAGTACAATAAAACTGGCCGATTCATGTCTGTTTAAAATAAAGAGAATGAACTATCACTAAATTATAAAAATATTGTTTAAATACTAATTTAGTCCTAAAAAGAGCATACATTTAAAATTAATTATTCACTGGCTATTAACAGAAAGTTATAAGGGTTGGATGTACAAAAACAGTAAAAGCTACTTAATTAAATGTTTGAAATGACCACCATTTTGTTCGACACAAACATTTAGGCGATGTTCAAATGATACAGTCACGTCTCTTAATGTATTAAAATTCACGCTATTAAATACATTTCGGATCATTTCCTTCATATCTTCTTTTGTAGTGGAAGGTGATTGATAAACTAAATTTTTTACAAAACCCCATGGAAAAAAGTCCATTTTTGTTAAGTCAGGCGACCTGGGCGGCCACGCAACCGGCCCTCCTCTCCCAATCCAGCGTTAGTGAAATTGACCATTAAGAAATGTATGAATGTTGGCCGTATGATGAATCGGGGCATAAAACAATTAAAAATTTTATGGTCTAAATAAAAATCGACAATTTCCATTTTTTGCTGTAAAATTTTTTTTGTTCTTCACCCGTAAACAACAGGAAGTCAAAAAATCTCGGTTCTCTTTGAATTTATTGTTGTGCCCAGTGACAAAAAAGTTAGTCGCCTTTCATGATCATCATCGTGCAATTCTTGAAGCAGTTGAACGTGGTATGGATGGAATTTATTTTTCTCCAAATTCCGTAAAACAGTAATCTTACTAACATCTGTTTCCCTTGCAATTTTTCTTGAACCGATATGTGGGTCTTCTATGACTTTTAAATTTACCGCTAACTCGTTTTCCTCACTAAAAACAGGCTTCGTTCGATCAGTCTTATTGTTAGTGTATTCTACATTTTCCGTTTCATCAAACCGTTGCATAAGTCTTTCGAATGCGCTTCTGTGTGGTTGTCTTCTATCGGGATACTTCTCGTGATAAATTCTCATTGCTTAATAAACATTTTTTTCCTCGCCCCCCAGAACGTAAATCTATCAATCATTTCTTGTCTAGAAAAGTTCATCTTCACGTCGTTTTTGGTAGTCAATACTAAATTGAAGCATCAGTTTTTAGAAACACCAACAAATTAATTTGTTTGACAGAGAAGCCAAGTAGGTAATTGTTTCTTTTAGCTCACTTCAATTTTAATGTCTTGTGTTAATTTGTACACATTTACATTTTTGCTTATAAAACGAAGAATATCTGAGTAACTTTATTTAGGAATAGGAGTTTAATGACACTAAAAGAACATTAGTCGAGGTGTCTAAATTAAATATAAAAAACAGGGTGTGCCATTTAAATTTTTCAAGAAAACTTGTTTTGACTTACCCTGTATACTGCTATAAAAGAAATCTAAGAAACATTATCTAAAACAAAAGAAAAACAGATTTGCAAGTGCTTTTCGAAATGAAATGATAATATTCTGACCTACTAAAGTAGAGATAGATGGACAGTTCACCATCCTCCACCTCCAGAGGAGTTTATTATCTTAAAATCTCTGACGTCAATTAATATATAGGAATCTTGTGTGACGCATTATTTAGGGCGTGGCCAATACTATCTGTCAAATGTCAAATGTCAGCTGTCAAATGTCAAACGTCATACTTACAAGCTTACGCAGATGACTGTTGAAGGGTGCTGCCAAAAATTCAATATATTAAAGAAAAATTACGAGATTATGAATAAGACCGTTTAGCTAAACTTAATAATATTTAAATTTAATAAACTTTATAATATTTAAAAACAAAACGGTTTCCCACGTTCTGTATACAAAAATAATAAAAGCAAGAAGTAAATATATTTTTCCAAAGTTGTAGTATTCACAGCGGAAATAACAAAATTGATAACAATGAAAATAACAAAGTTGTCTTTTGCATTTCCACGTCTCAGCGGAAATAGCAAATTACATTCCCACGTCTCACTGGAAATAACAAAAGTGATAAAATTATAGAACGACAAAGTTGTGGATAGCAGGCTTACAATTCTTATCGCATCATAATTAGAAATAAAAGCGATAAACACATTTTTACAGCGTAAAAAGTAGTGCTCTCGAAGTGACATATTGTGTTTCAATTTAAATATTCCAATTGGGCGATATACGTAAAAATAATCCTATTATGAATAATATGGTGGATCAATATGCTAAGATGATTGCTTTCAACGTAAAGTATTGACATGACTGATGCAATTTCTGTTTAAATCTTATTTGATTTCTTGTATAAAGGAATGTTAAAGCCACGTGACCGCAGTTACTCGAGCTAGACTTCTGGTACTGATCGTAATTGAATAATATTTTAGTCTTTCCAACATACTTGACAAACTCTTTACATGGCGGTAAATTACCAAAACTATCAAAGTAAACAACTTTATTACCATGTTTTTTATAGGCTACCCAATGTGTTCCGGATCCTTTATAAACATCTAAATTAATCACACCACATTCTATAGGTTTAGGTTTTTTAGGGAGAGTATCTCGCATGAAAACACCTCTAAAATTTGGTATTTTTAACACTAAAACATAATGTTTAATATCGTGATCGGTTAATGGTCTATCGGGTAGCTTCATTGGTAGTTTTTTTGGCATCTTTTTCAAGTAGAGGCCATAGCCTTTCTTATATTTCTTTAAATAGAGACCACTGCCTTTTTTGCCCAGTGCTATCGCTTCCATTGTTTCGTTATGACGCTGAGACTCTTTTAACTTTTCCTTTGCTGCTTGAACATCATTAACGGCTTTTGCAATACTCGCAGCCCCACCGCTCAATGCGCCAAGGGCACTAAATCCTGCAAATATCGGTATTAAAGGAAGAATCCCTCCTGTTTTAGGAAGAGGTATAACTCTAGGGACTTTAACTTTTTTTCGCCCTCCAATGTTCTTAATTGTCTTTTTTGCAGCTTTTAGCAAATTACTCAACGTTTTCTTCTTGCTCACATCTCCGCCACCCAAATGTGTTTTGATTTTTCGAATAACCGAACACATAGATTTACCACATGTGCTTCCACGATGTCTACCCGCCCCTACTTTACGTTTTACTTTTATTGCGTTAGTAACTAGCCAAGCAGCAGTCTTTTCGCCGAACGTAGAATCTTTTGCTTTAACTCGTTCCTAAGCCCTATCTTCCAATATTTGATCTGCTTTATGTCGTTGATTTAAGTCCTTACTATTAGCGTATGCTATATCGTGATTTTTACAAAAACTGTCCAATTTATTCTTGGGTCTAATCGAGTACCTGGACCGCAATAGGAATAACCAGGAATGTGGATTTTAAATGATAAATTGTTAATAGTACTATTTAAGACACCTGCACCACTCGATGTTCTCATTACAACTGATGCAGTCATAGTGATTAGATCCTATTTATAGTTACGCGGAAGGAAAAACAAAAACTTCGAATTGGTATTGAAAATTTCGATATGAAAGCAGCAACAGCAACCAAACAAAAACATGGTCGACTCTTGCCGAACACAATAAGAGCTTTGATATGTGGTCCTAGTAATTGCCGCAACACTAATGTTATGTTAAGTCTATTGACTGATGAAAATGGCTTAAGATTCCGAAATGTGTATGTCTATTCAAAGTCGCTGCAGCAAGAGAAATATTCTTTTTTGAAGTTTGTAATGGATCATATTAATGGTGCTCACTTTTTTTTAATCTTTATGACAGCTCATGAAGGATTATTATTTATGTATATTATATCCTACAGATTATATATACATATATTAACCTAAGTACCAAAGTACCGTAAATGCCGGATTTTTCGGTGTTTAACCCATTTCTTCCCAGTTGTTCCGTCAACGTAGTCCAAGCACTGAAACATGCATATGTTGCATTTCACAGCACCTTTTAGACAACGCGGTAGTGCCACCACGAACGTTATTTCAAATAACTACTACCTAAAAGTGTCTCTCCAGCTCTGGGAATCTAACCCGGATCGCCGGGGTGGCGAGCCGAAACTCTGCCCACTACGCTACCGGAGAGCTAAGCTATATGGATACAGTGATAATGACGAAGTTTTAGATCCTGTAAGTGCTGAGCCTGACTCTGTGTTCATTTTGGACGATGTTGCCTGCGAAAAACAAGATAAAATACGGAATTATTTCTGTATGGGGAGACATAATTGAAGATAAAGAAGAAGTTTAATCGTCGTAAATTTATACAATATGGGTTGAATGATTTGCTTCCGATCTTCCACAGCTCGATCTATATGCTAGTGAAAACAAAAAGCATAAGTACATACTGGTTGTGATTGATTGTTTTTCAAAATTTCTCTGGACTAGACCGCTAAAGACGAAAACTGGAGAGGAAGTTACAAGGGCTATGAGGCAAATATTTAAAGAATCTGGCAGAATCCCAAAGAAAATGGAAACTGATAATGGGAAAGAATACTACAATAGTAGTTTCCAAGGACTTATAAAGAAATATTGAATACATCATTATAGTACTTTTAGTGTTTTAAAAGCTTCTATTGCCGAGCGAGTTATTCGAACAATTAAGGAAAAGCTTTTCAAGTTGTTTACACTAAATGGTAATCACAAGTGGTTAGACTTGTTGGAACAAGTTACAAATACTTATAATAACACTAAACATCGTACGATTGGAATGAAGCCTAAGGATGGGAATAAACATAATGAGAAATCTATTTTAAATAGTAAATACAGTCATATTAAAGTTGTTGGGAAGCAGAAATTCAAGGTTGGCGATATTGTTCGCATAAGTAAAGCCAAACACGTTTTTGTTAAAGGTTATATGCCTAATTGGACGACTGAATTGTTTAAAATAGGTAAAGTGCATATAACTACTCCAACGACTTTTGCTGGAGGATTTACAAGGTCAACCTATTAGTGGTGGTTTTTACGAAGACGAATTGCAAAAAACTAAACAACCCGATGTTTTCTTAATCGAGAGAGTATTACGCAAGAAAGGAAATAAAATGTATGTAAAATGGCTTGGTTTCGATAATTCCCACAACAGCTGGATTGATATCTCCCAGGATTTGGTTTAGGTATAAAAACAACTTCAGGATGTTGTCGGTTAACAACAGGAAATGTCTTATCAGTAAACAGGAAAAATAACGCTTTCCTGTAATTTTAATTATCAACAGGATGTTTTCGGTTAACAACAGGAAATGCCTTCTCAGTAAACAGGAAGCCGTTATTAGTAATTTGAGTTATCTACAATCTAACTGTGGGAAACAACAAAACTCAGTCTGTTAATACCAAATACACGATTCCGATTGACTGAACTTGTTCGAAAGCAAACTAAAAATTCCCAGCTCTTGATTTGGTTTTCTTAGTTTGTGAAATACGTTTTATCGAGATGAGTTACGAGAGTTACGCTCTTCAACTCACTTACTCTTAGATTCATGATGAATCTATACGTTCATATATCTCTAACAACAACAATTGGGATTACCGTCGATATTCTATAGATGAGCAACCTGGTTATGAGATTGAACAGGAATTACAAAGTGATCGTTCTAAATTTGCTCCTATTATTTACCTATACCTTATTCAACAACGATATCTTTTTAAACGATGGACGAAAAAGATTTTGAAGAAGAACTTTTTGGCGAGAGATCGAAGAGCAAGGAATTTTTCCGTTCCCTTAACACCACCAGATGGAGAACAGAATCCTAAATTTTTTTGTAAACTCGAAATTGCGCTAAGTTCCTATCTAGCATTAACGATTAAAGATGTGCGTAGACGTAGAAAAAACCCTCTCAAGATTGGCGTCCATCTTGAGTTTAAGAAACTAAAGAATTATTTAGCCTTTAGAGGTATAGAATATGAAGATCTTCATCCATCTATGTTGCTGAAAGTTCCTCGTCTCCGTAGAAGAAAAAGCAATCAATCGTTAGCAAATACTTCAGTTTAAGTTCAACCTTGCTACAATGCCGTTCTGTAATCAGTGTAATCTAAAAATAACTTCCAATAGTCACTACCGTTCAAATAAACATAAGGAAAATGCTAGAGAAGATGTTCGAACGGGTGTTAAGTTAATTAGAAGTGCTTTTAAAAATCGCATTGTTACATATCAGTTAACTTCAAACAAGACCGATGTTAAAGAATATTTAGAAGACTTGATATGTAATATTATAATGCTTTTAGCAGATTCGCTTCATACATACGCTTGCTTAAAAGTAAATATGGAACTTTATGGTAGATATATGCTAGCCTGAATGAAGGAGCAAGAAATCAAATCTTTCAATTCTTGCTATGTGTCAGTTACTCAAAATACCGATTTGGAAGAATTATATAGTGATTTTTGTACTATTTTGATAACGAAGGCTTCCCTAATTTGCTAGATAAGATAAGGGTTGGGCTTTATCGCTATTTGTTTCAAACTTAACATAAACAAACTGAGGAGGGGAATTACTGAGACCGAAACACTTTAACAGCTTTTGAGTGCTATGAGCGCCAGCTGGCATATATTGTTTTCAAACGTAAGAACTCATTAAACTTTGAACAACCGTTTTTAAGTGAGTTTCATAAATCCATTTTACCATTCAACTTTGATTTCAGTGCTCCAGAGGTCTGATTCTCGAGATTTAAATGACAATCACCCTTTTAAAGAGCAGATTCCTCCCAAGTTTTTAGGAATTCTAACTTGTGCTACACTGACTTCTGATAAAGTGCATGAATTTTTTCGAAAACCCCATTTTACAGGCTTTCCTGGAAAAAGCAAACCATTAGACTTAAAATCAAAAAGGTCCCCAATTTCAGTGCTTTAGATATTAAGATTTTCGAGGCTATTTGGAATTTTAGTTTAAATACTTAAAAACTTTTGATCACGTTTGTTAACTATGTACTTCAAGTTTTCAAGCAATTTGGAATGTGTTGATTTTAAAAAGAATTGTGTTTGGAACATTTATTATATGTTAGAATTTATGTACTTTTATCCTATAGACACTTTAAAAAATATGTAATTTTTCATGCAGATAAATGAATAAATAAAACCTTGGTTTATTTCTTTAAATTAAGTTAAAGTCATCCTAAAACATGTGTCTTGACCGATGGAGGGCCCTTATTAAAAGCAGATACTTACATTGAAAATTTCTGCTTAAACTAGCCCAAAAACTTTGTACCGCTGGTTTTTATTTGGGAAAGAATAATTAAGGAAAAGCGAATTTAAAATTAAAAGTTTACTATCAAACCCTATAAAATTTCTAAATACTTAAATTTAGCCATTTTGTGGAACTTTATGGAACAATTAAAATGTGAAAAAAATCTAATTATACCTAGCTTCTTACATTTCAATTAATAAATTTTCACCCTTATTAGTGAATTTATTTATTTGATTAACGAGGAATTTAGCAAGAGAGATAGCGGTTGGGCTTTATCGAAACTATTGTTTCCAGAACTTAACATAAACAAACTGCAGGAGAGGGGGAAAAATGTACATAAGAAGACCGAAACACTTTAACAGCTTTTAGTCGAGCTGCAGCAATGGATAGTGATTGTTTATCAAACAGGGCAAGAACTAGACAAGAAATTAAACTAGAAACAACGTTTTTGGGTGAGTCTTGCATAAAAGTCCGACATTTCACCATTACAACTGGACTCAGTGCTGCCAGAGGTCTGATTCCGAGAGTTAAATTGACTAATACACTCTTTAACCTACCCGAAGATCAGATTACCGTCTCCTTAAGCTATGATGATTGGCAGGAATTCCTAACTACTGCTGCTACACTGACTGGTCGTGATGAAAGTGACTTAGTAGAAATTTTTTTCCGAAAACTTCACCATTTGGACGGCTTCCTTGCTGAAAGAGCAAACCATTGGACTTAAAAGTAAAGAAACTGATGTTGTTGTGTGTTTTAGTGCTTTAGATATTAAAGCATTTATCGATGTCGCTCATGTAATTAATTTTAGGTTAGAATTACTTGAAAAACTTAATTTTAGATCGTTTTATGACGATTTGTTAACTGATGTAGCTTCATATGTTGCAAGCAATGAGAATGTGTTGGATCTAATTAAACATATTTGTCAATTGTGTTTAAGCGAACAATATTATTATATGTTAGAATTTATGTACTTTTATCCTAATAAAGTGACTGATCACTTTCAAAAAATATGTAATTATCATGAAATAAATGAATAAATAAAGACTCTTTGTGTTTTATTTCTTTAGTTAAGTTAGCAACGTCATCCTATAAACATGTGTCTTGACGATGGATGGGGCTCCTTTTATGATTATGAAAGCAGATTACTTACATTTGAAAATTGGTCTGTTAAACTTAGCCCTAAAGAACTCTCTAGTGCTGGTTTCTATTACACTGGGAAAGATGATATAGTTAAGTGCATATACTGTCATGTCGAATTTAATAATTGGAAAGAGGGTGATAATCCACTATCAGACCACTATAAAATTGCTAAATACTGTAAATTTGCAAAAATTTTGTGGAACTGTTAAAAATATGAAAAGAAACCAATTAAAAGTGTGAAGAAAAAAAGTCTGAATTATACCTGCTTCTTACTTGCAATTCAATAATATTTTTCACATTTGCCTTTATTGTGCTTGCAATATGTATTTTATTTGGTTACGAGGAAGTTAAAAGAACCATACTAGGATGATTTAACTCATTCAAGTTTTAATCATGGCGGTGTTAACTTCGTCATACGTCGTATTAGTAGCGTTAGTGCAAAATGTTTTTTACATTTATGCGCCTTATAATGCTCCAGCCGCTTCGATAATGTTAAAAACCAAGGATTTTCCTTCAAATAATTCATGGCTTTCACTTTAATATGAGACAATGAATAGGAACCATGTTGGCGTATTTAAGTACCAGTGTCAGCTCAATCATTTCTCCGATACAAGGTTAAATTTTACTATAGGGATAATACTTTTGGAGAAACGGAATGGAAAACATTAATAAGCCAAGCACCCGAGCCTTGTGTCAACGTAACCACTACAGCGAAGGTTCCAGCAGTTGTTGCCCAACCAGATGATCATTATAACAGTTTAATTATTTTTATTGCCGTAGCTTGTAGTGTATTACTATCTAAACTTGTGTATAAAATCGCTAAAAGTCAATGTACAATGTGGTTTAAATAAATTAATTTAATATATACAATGTGTTTTATTATTTTTCTATCGGGTAGCGCCCCCTTCAACAGTCATCTGCGTAAGCTTGTAAGTATGACGTTTGACATTTGACAGCTAACATTTGACATTTGACAGATAGTATTGGCCACGCCCTAAATAATGCATCACACAAAATTCCTAAATATTAATTGACGTCAGAGATTTTAAGATAATAAACTCCTCCGGAGGTGGAGGATGGTGAACTGTCCATCTATCTCTACTTACTAAAAAAAATACTGGGTGTCAAATATACCTCTGTTTTTTTATAAAAGTGGCCATAAAATTAAAATGACTCCGTATAGACCCCAACAACTCTATATTGGGTCAATGGCAACAGGGAATGCAAGCCAAAAATAAAACAATATACAGGGTGTTCCATTTAAAAAAAGGTATGTTTGGTTTATACCAAACTTAGGCGCAATCCTGTATATCTACAAATAATTTTAATTTGTAGCTCTCAGTAGTCCCTACAACTTATGTATTAATCATTTTTTTTATAATTCCTATAATTACCGAGCTATTGAACTTGAACGCACTGTTGGACCACCCTGTATATATATATATATATAAATATATATATATATATATATATATATATATATATATATATTATATATATATATATATATATATATATATATATATATATATATATATATATATATATATATATATATATATATATATATATATATATAATATATATATATATATATAATATTCTCCGTTTTAAGACAGTTAAAGAAGACATTCTCTTCTCTATGTTGTCCACTATGACTCTCTCCCTAGACGCGTTTCGCCCGCCTTACGGGTCTCGTCAGTAGGGCTGTAGCGAGTGCACAGTGAACAACAGAGAGAAAAAGCGTCAACTTATTGAACAAATATCATTGTTCATCGGTGAGATATTAAATCTCACCATTGATGCCCTACTGAAATCACATTCAGCAAAGTTGGCATCAGGGATTACCGGAGTGGTAGTAGATATGTTATTAAAAGGAAAGAATTCCCTACTGTCTCGGTGTATGCATAAGTATTACTCCGTTTTAAGACAGTTAAAGAAGACATCCTGTTCTCTATGTTGTCCACTGATTCTCTCCCTAGACGCGTTTTGCCCGCCTTACGGGTCTCGTCAGTAGGGCTGTAGCGAGTGCACAGTGAAAAAAGAGAGAAAAAACGTCAACTTATTGAACAAATATCATTGTTCATCGGTAAGATATTAAATCCCACCTTGATGCCCTACGAAATCACATTCAGCAAAGTTGGCATCAGGGATTACCGGGTGGGGAGTAGATATGTTATTAAAAGGAAAGAATTCCCTACTGTCTATACCCCCTGACAACTTACAATCCCTCGGCCCAAAGGCCCTCGGCTTTGTAAGATTGTTGCCCTTGGAGGCATAAACATCTTCATAATGACCTTAATACATAAATAACTATAACACAGCTGAGATTCTTAAAACTTTTGTCTCTCTTTAAAAGCTAAAAGAAAAAACTGTTTCAGAGATCACCAAATTAATTAAAATATTGACATTAAAGATCTGTCAAAATGTTTGTACTTGTATTTTCTGGACTGCCTGTACAACTGTACATATATTGTAGTAAAATAGTAGTAGATTGACCATAAGGAGAATGGTAAACATTTAAAATTATTAATTTGACCTTTACCTCTCTGATCTGAATGTTCAGAGGGTGGTAATATACCACTGCACCTAGACCTCAGTAGGTCCTTTGTGCTTCCTCTTGTAGGGGAGATTCACTGCGTCGTGCAACCTATTGATTTAAAATACTTATCGACGTCTTTATGTGAAATCTCCCTAATTTCGGCCAGTAATGGCCAGCACGGAATAGAAAAGGGTTAGATGGCAGTTCATGCCCAGCATGAAGTTCCGTTCAAATGTGAGGGCGGGACAATCGCAAAGAATGTGTTCCGCGGTCTTATCTTCTTGTTCACAGCCTCTACATAATCCTGTGTTCGTTAGACCCATTTTAACTAGGTGTCCTCGTAGCCCGCAGTGGCCAGTTAGAACACCCGTTAGTGTTTGGAGGTTCCGTCTGGACATCATAAGGTTTTTTTTTGGCTATTGACTTGTCTGGATAGCTCAGCATTATTTTTGCGAAGTTGCAGTTCGTAGTATCATCCCATTTTCCATTAAACAGTCGATGGGAGTATTCTTTAATGATGTCTTTAATCGCTGTTTTTTCAGTCCAGTGGTGGGGACGCTTCCGTCCCGCAGCCGCCCTGGCCAGCGAGTCAGCGGTATGTTTACCTTTAGATATGTCATGTCCCTTGATCCAGGCTAGGTTGACCACATTATTTAGAGAGATGTTAGTCATGGCTTGATGACATTCTAGTACAAGTCCCGAAATAATGCGTGGTCTTTTCAGGGCTAGTAATGCTTGCCTACTGTCTGTATAAATACAGATCGTATGGTTGGCGATGTTGCGGCTTTTAATTTCGTAAGCCGCTATGGTTATGGTTGTCAGTTCGGATTGAAGCACGCTGGGTTTGGCGCCCATTGTCCATCCGATTTTCAGGTTTATGGTTGGTGAGTATATCCACAGCCTGTCCCACCTTGTCTTAGAGCCGTCAGTGTACAGCTAATGGTTCCTTTAGACTCGCCTTTTATTGGTATTGTTTTTCTTATGTTGATTTGTGTAGGGTTTATTGAAACAAACCTTGTTGCAACTGAGTCCGCTCTACCTGTAGAATTGGAAGTTCCCTGTAGCACCCCCTCCACAGGCGTCGTCCAGTTGAGCCAGTGCCTACATTATTGTCTAGACCGACCATACGGAGGCGTGTTAGAGGCGTCCAGTTGGCCAGTGCCTACATTAGTGTCTAGACCGACCATACGGAGGCGTGTTAGAGTCCCTTCATAGCTCTAGTCGGTGTAGTCCTTACAGCACCTGTGATGTTTAAACATGCTATTCCTTGAATTTGATCTAGCTAATGTTGTACCGTGATCTGTTCTGTTTTGGACCACCACTATGGAACTATGGAACCGTAAGTTACCATGGGTCTTATTATGGCCGTGTAGATCCAATGGGCCACTTTGGGAGAGAATCCCCAAGTCTTTCCTATGGTTCTGCGGCATTGATGAAATGCAATATATGCTTTTTTTATTCTCTTCTCCAAGTGATAATTTCATGTTAGCTTACTGTCAAAGGTAATACCAAGGTATTTGACCACTGTTGAGAAGCTCAGTTTAGTATTGAAAAGAACGGGTGCTGTGAGGTTCCCTTATTTTGACCTTTACCGTCAGAAGGTAATATTTATATTTTTTATAATTAAATACTGCGATTGTGTGAAAGGTATTTTACATTTATTTGATAAATTAAAACTACTTATTAATTTTCTCCATTTGTGTATTTTTTTTCTATTCATAGGTTTTTCGGTTGGCCCACTTCGCCTATCTCAAGGATTTATATTAGCTGTCTCGACATCGTCTCCTACAAATGTAGGCATCTCTATTCAATTGGAAGAGGAAAAAGAGTTTTATGTTTTAAGAGACGAAACCTACAATCTAACAGTCTCGCCTTCACAGTCAAGATATGTATTTTTTAAATTTGATAACGAATCCTCCGATACCGTGGTTATTTCTATAGATTCTGTCGATGATGTGTGTTTGACAGTTTCTGTTCAGAACAGCAAGGTAAGGTTTTTATATTTATTGTTTATAAGCTACTTATTTATTTTAGCATTAAAGCTAATTTTTAAAGACAATTTAACTGCTTTTCAATAAAAGAGCCAATCACTCCGAGACATGTATTTTACCAAAAATACCGGCTAAATTACCTTGCACTTTTATTTCTGCCCAAACATAACTAAAAGATCGGGATCATTTAAATACCTTAAAATAAACTTATTCTAATCTGAATGTTCAGAGGGTGGTAATATACCACTGCACCTAGACCTCAGTAAGTCCTTTGTGCTTCCTCTTGTGGGAGGGAGATTTACTGCGTCGTCCAACCTATTGATTTGAAATAGTTGACGACATCTTTACGTGGATTCTTCCTAATTTCGGCCAGTAATGGCCAGTTCGTGCCCAGCATGAAGTTCCGTTCAAATGTGAGGGCGGGACAATCGCAAAGAATGTGTTCCACTGTCTCATTTTCTTGTTCACAGCCTCTACATAATTCTGTGTCCGTTAGACCCATTTTAAATAGGTGTCCTCGTAGCCCGCAGTGGCCAGTTAGAACGCCCGTTAGTGTTCGGAGGTTCCTTCTGGACATCATAAGGTTTTTTTCGCTATTGACTTGTCTGGATAGCTCAGCATTATTTCCAGTTCGTAGTATCAGAGTACAACTGACGAGTAGCGACATAAAACCGTCGGCACCTTTGATATTGAGTGCTCCAATACTGCCGGACGCGTTGACGGGTAGACATCATAAAATACTGCTGAAATCTAAATAGCTCTAAATAAAGCTGCCTACAATGAAAGAAATTTGAAATGGAATATTTAAAAATTATAATTTATGAATGATAATAAATTTTTTTTTAAAGTTTTTTTTTCTTGGGTCCTACCATATTTTAAAATTTTTTATTTTTATGAAAAAAGCCTTTCAATTTTCAGAACCCGATTATCTTTTGCGATTTTAAAATTTTATGTCTAGACCAGACTATTTCAACTGTTGTGTAATTTAATATGTATGTATTATAACTTTTAACCCCCTTTTTTAGAAAGGGAAACATTAGAATGGTACCTCCTATGTCTTATATTTCTGACCAAGATGTCTTTTTCCTTGAAACTAAAAGGTGTGCTCCGTAATTTTGCGGGTGGCCATAATTTGGAATTGTCTCGAAAGTGGACGCCACGCCGATTTTAACCCAAATTTGGTATACGGAGGGTTTTTTTGGGGGGCCTGATCATGAATCTGAAAAAATTTGTTTTTCCCCACGTTTTGTTTTCCCAACATCATCAAAATTTTTAAAAAACCTTTTTTACATATTTCCCTTTTTTTTGCACAAAATTCTTGGTTTATACACAAATTTCATACAATATTTCACAAACACCTTTAAAACTTGTTTTTTTATTTATTTAACCTTTTTTTTCCCTTTAGTTGCAAACCCACTTTCAACCGTCGCCGCCATTTTCCCGGCCGCAACCATTTTCAGGGGGCCTTTGAACTTGAAAATTAAAATTTTAAAGGAAAAAAAAAGGGGTAAAAAAAATTTTAAAAAACAAGGGTTTTTAAAGGGGGTTTTTGTGTTCCACTTTAGTGTAAAAATCAATTGTGTACGAAAAGAAAGGGGGTTTGTAAAAATGAGGTTAGTTTTGATTTTCAAAGATGATGTTTTTGAAAACGAAACGTCGCCAAAAAATTACTTTTTAGAAACACCGTTCTTCTGTACTTCCCTAGCCTGTAAGTATTTAAATGTTTTTGGGGTATGTCTTCCTATTCAGGCTTCCGCCCATTTGCTGGCACTAAAATAAATAGATTCAACCCTTAAATTTTTAAACACTACGTTTAATTAAAGTTTGAGATATCACTAATAAATAATAACAAATACTTTCCACTATAATAGAACTGTGCTCTTGTACTTACCGCTCGTAATTTTTAGGAAAAAAAACAAAGATTTTTCCCTCTC
>JAHBCN010002570.1:0-5000 GCA_019359885.1 Listronotus oregonensis
GGGATTTCAAATAAATAAAATTATTGATTTATAATAAAAAACCCCAAAAAAAAAATAAAAATTTAAAAAAAAAATTTTTTCCCCTTTTTGGGCTAAATTTTTTTCAAAAACATTTTTTTTTATACCTTTTTTTTTATTTTATTGAGAATGTTTGTATTTTTATATAGACAATTAAAAATTTTTTTTTTGTCTTATGAAATATTTGTTTTTTTAAGGCTTATATAATAGTTCAAACATTCCGGGTGGGTTTTTGGCCAGCAAATGTTTTGGGTTTTTCTCGATTTTTTACTATTTGACCCCAATTTTGATTTTATATTCGTGTTTAGCGGAAAAATCATAGTTCGACAGCCAAAAACCCTTTTTTTTGGAAGACCGGGGGCTTTTAAACCCCCCAAAACCATTCTCGTTCCATAGAACCCCAAATTTTTTTTAAAAAATCAAAAAAGCAGATAATCATACTTAATCAATGTTTAGTCTACAGAAAGTTACTTTTGTTTGTTTGGTGTTCAAATCTCATACAGACATACACACATGTTCGATATACCCAGTCATTCATCACAAATCACAGATAAATTAAAAATTGAAGTCCATTACATGAACGTATAGACATAATAAATGGTCCTAAATCAATTGTTTAGCAATAACGGCTGTGTGGGTTCAAAGAGGAATTACCATTCAATAAAATCATTCGATTACCATAATATTGGGTACCATGGGTATTGAAAGGGCAATGTCACATAATCATAAGTTATCTTATGAAAACAACAAAAATTAAGTAGGCAAAACAAACATTGTAAGACAATACCTTCGGTATAAATTAAGATAATCTAATGCTTGGAGGTTTCATCTGGCAAGTGATAAATCAGCTGTCGATGGAGATCATTTTACGTGCTTAATAGTAACATTTTTACGCACACATACCTAGAAAGAAAAGAAATCAATTTAAGGTAGTTTACTCGCAACAGTAGTAGACAAAATTACCCCTTTTAAGGAAAGGTCCCCGCCACAATTAAACCCCAATTCTGATGAACATTTTTTATCTTCGTCTTTTATGTCATTCGCGCAGAACCCCCCCCCATCTTTCAAAAAAAAACTGTTTTTGAACGGGTCGGGATTTGTACCAGTACGGATTATTATTTTTTTCCTTTTTTTTAGTTCAATTCGGATGGTATTTTAAAGGGATCCTAAATTTAGCGCTGTTCCAAATGGATCGAATACGCTTTATCAAAAGTTAGAGGTTCTCAATGTTGAAAATATTATTTTTAGGGGCCCCGTAAAACCCAAAATCAATACTTTAAAAAACGGAAAAAAATTTGGTTTTTGAATTTTCTAATTTTTCATTTATAACGTTTCCTTGAAGGTGTTAAATTTTTAATAATTAAACATTTGTCTTTTTTTTAAATTTACAAATTTGGGGGATGCCCCAAACCCTTTTAAGTGAATTTAAAACTTTTTCCAAAAGCTACGATTTATACTATCCCTTTTACCGAAGCTTGACCGACTTTTCAGGTTCAGCAAGGCCCCGATATTAAATATGGGCTATTGCAAAATAATTTTTGTTGTTTAAAATTATTACAGCTTCTTTGAATTTTTTTTTCTTCCAGGGGGTCTTGTATTAAATTCAAAGGGAAAAGGAGCAAACTCGGCCCCCCTTTTCCCCGAGTTCTAGTCAAACGAAATAATGGTCATATTCAAACCTGGTATACAGAAAGCCTCCCACACGGGACAATATTTACACCAGAATTTAACCATTAACAAACCAAACGGGGGGTTTTGTTTTATATAATGGGCGTGACCTTATGTAACAGTAGGGAATCACTGCAAGAGGAAATAGATAACATAACTGGGGGTTTTCAGAACGGAAAAGTGAGATAAAAAGGGAAAAATAAAAAAAATCAAAATAAGACAAGAAACTCTAATTTAAACCAAGACCAAAAAAATTTTTTAAAAACCAAAATTAAAGGGAAATGGAAAAGATTCGCAGAATCGCGAATAAGATAAATTAAAACGGGGTTTTAAATCCCCAAAATACTCTAAAAGTATTCTAATAAGACGAGACCAGACAACAATTTTTAAATAAGGACTGACACCAAATTCCCGTGAATGTGGTGAGGTATACATCAGGGAAACAAAAGACCACTTGAAGTTAGATTAAAGAACACAAAACATACGGAACGAGGTGAAACGTCAAATCAGGGATTGCCGAACACGCTTGGTCAAAACAACACCGATACAATGGTGGGAAAAAAACTTTTATAAAAAAACCCATGGAAGAAAAGAAAATTCAAAAAAGGCAAAATTTTTAAAAAAAAAAATGTATTTAGCAAGCCTAGCATCGATATTTCGAATATCTGGCAGCCGTTGCTGAACCGTGAAAAAAACGGTCGGGTGAACAAGGGATAGTATATAAGTCGTAGCTTTTAGAAAGTTTGTTATCACTTGAAAAAAGGGTTTAAAACATCACTAACCGAAACGTTGTGTAACAATTAACAAAAAAGACAATGGAAGTCCAAACTATGTTTTTGAGATTTCATTTATATTGCATTATTTTTTAAAAAATATCGTAAGAACCGTTTTCGAGATATTCCGAAATGAAAGACACGTATATTAACACTATATTTTATTTTTATTTAATTCTTAAAAAAAGCCGTTTTACGAATGAACTACCTTAATAACATTCAAAAATTTATTACGTTGGTAAACAAAAATTTACTTTTTCTGTAACAAAAATTATGTTTTTTGTGACGTGGGTACATTGAAATGATTATTAAATAAAGCCTTTTATCACCCATCGTTTTTTTTTTTCCATAAGAGTGTATTTTTGACCAAAACATAGCAACATATTCATTTTATTAAGGGGCTATATTTTTAATCACCATAACATATTTTTGGCATTGGCATGTATGACATTACATCTAAAAAAGCGATCGGAAAATCTCTATAATTTTTATTAAAATTCTAACAATTTTAATTTTGATTATACTTTGTTTATTTTTTTGGTTTTTTTTTTTGGTCATTTTGGAAATGAAAATCAATGTTTAATTGACGCTACCTAAATTATTACTTTAATTATATCAAATAATATAAATTATATATAAATAATACTTCTATTTTAACTTATTTTGTTTGTTAAATACAAAATTTTTTTAGACTATTCTGATGATAGTTTAACTAAATAAACAGAAACGTCAAGAAAACCAATTCCAATTTAATTTCAATTATTATTTACGTTTCAGTTGAGTTTTAATATTTTATTTTCATCTTGAAAACGTAAATAATGATTTTTAATGATTCATTTTTCTGTTTTAGGAGATCTGCCAGTTAAGAGCGGTCAATCGGATTGAGCAGATCAGTCTTTATACCCCGGGACCAGGACCAAAGGGGTCTCATTTTGTAAAGTTTTTTTTGTCGTGTACGAAACAAGGACTTTCCAATTAATGAATCCGGTACAACAATGCAAAATATATTTATAATATTTTTTTTTTGGCAAAACAGTTTATAGAACTAAAAATATATAAGTTAAAAAGATTCTAATATTTACAGTTTTATAAACCAACCACTTGCTGGATAAAAATATCTGGATTTTTACAGGGTCGATTATACAGTAAATTAGAAAAAAAATAACCCAAGGCAAAAACTATAAAATTAATTTGCATGTTTTAAGAAAATTTAGGAAAAACAAATTTAAAAAAAAAACCTCTACCTGCTAAACGAAGCAATTTCAGATATAACCAAGTTGGCGCAAATGGCCCTATTTTAACGTCAGAAATCTGTTATAAAACTTTTTGCATGTATTTAGGACATCCTGTATATTGTTTGAAAATGTTTAATGAAAACTTTACAGGTCACTTTAAGGTTATTAGACAATTTTATTTTACCAGTAAACCGTAGCAACCTTCAAATTGTTCGGATATTTTTTCCTGCCTAGTTAGGCGAACAAACTAAATCGGCTTTGTCAAATTGCGGTCCAAATCATCAGATAGGTAAATTAAAATTGCGCCCCAAAATAAGGGTTAGCCCGAATAAAATTTCCACTTAATAAATGATTACGTGGTTTGGCCCAAACAGGATGGAATTATTGTTGCCGTAATAAATACCATATTGAACAGTATTAAAATTTTGTTAATAACTTCTACATAGGAATAATTTAGACAAATTTAAAAGCCCTCAATTCTGGTCGGTCATGGTTAGTTCTGGTTAGTAAAAGCGGCTTTTTATTTTCCCCAATTATATTAAAAACGTGATTAATACCATATTGAAAAAAATATTAAAATTGTGCTAATAACTTCATAATACGTAGGCATAATTTAGTTTTTCCAAATTAAATTTTGGCGTGATAAATCATTAAAAGTAGGAACAGTAAACTTTTTCATTTGGGTCGTAATTCTGCCATGCCTTAATCAAATTAAATTTATTCCAACAATTTTTGGACCGCAATTTTGCCATACATAAACTGGGAAAAAGTTTATACCTGCCTATTTGGGCTGCAATTTGAATACTCCCAAATTAATTAGTAGAATTTTTCCTCGTTTGCGACTCGGAAAAAATTTCAAAAAATGCATTCCTTCGGAGAAATTTCCGGAAATAATTCAAGCACTAACAAAATTATGGGAAACATTTTTGGTTTTAAATTAAGAGCTAAAAAATTCCCTACGCATTTCATAATATGTACCTTTTTTATAAATAATAAATACATAATTTTCCGTTTACAGAATAATTATTCATTATGTGGTACCATTCTTACACTTGATCGACCGCCTAGATAATTTGTACCTTCGGTATTTTCAACGACTTTTTAAGACGATGTCAATTGATGTTTGTCATTGTAATCATGGATTTAGTACCGCTAAATTCTGATTTTTTTCTCACAATACAAAAGTACTTAAGCAAGCTTAAATATTTTTTATTGTATGGTTGTCAACGAGTCAGAGTTTTGTGGGTGGATGTTGAAACATTCGAGTTTGTAATAGCAGGTTCTCGGTTTTATGTACATTGAGAGG